>CM044958.1:37828231-38037483 GCA_024516035.1 Bactericera cockerelli
CGACAGCCCACTAGTGTCAATATATAAACACAACAATAAAGGTAAAAAAATATGTCAATAAAGTTCAAACCCTGAATTTAGTCACCATTGAGGTTTTTTCGTGGCTGGCGTCCTGTTTGGAATTTTTAAAAATCATTTCTTAGTATGCACCAAAATACCAAAAAGGGGCGGAATTGTGAGTTATTTGGTCCAGCTGTTTCGGAGGTCTGGTGTGTAATTACATAGACTTATTACATAAGAGAATTCTCTGGACACACCATCCAGCTATTCATATCAATTACACGTAAGTGGGAAGTATTGTGTCACTTCTCGACCATCAGAGTTCAGGCATAATATGGGATGGGCTGGCAACAAAATAGACTAAAAACGTCTCCTGTAGCTGTTGTTTCATGGCTACGAAATAAAAAAGACTGTGAAACACTTATATAAATAAAATAAAATACCAGCATAATAAGACGTCATCAACCTCATTCCTTCCAATTCCTAACCATTCTGGACATTATTTCAGTTCTTCGTGGAAAACAGTGGCCCGTTCCAGAAACACTTTCTTCTCTCCAAATCTCCCTTTCAACTGTCACACAACGCACTCTGATAGGTTAATGTTTCGTGTTAATATAGGCTGGTTGGCTGGCGCTACTTGACGAGCTTTCGCCTCCCAGCGAGCTTGATTTGAATGCAATAACCAATCAGAGTGCGTTGTGTGACGGTTGAAACCGAGATTCAGGGATTTGGAGAGTGGAAAGTGTTTCTGGAATGGGCTACCTACATTACCTAAATACTTAAAAAGTGAAATCTCCTTTGTTAAAAATATAAATTGAATTCCGATGCTTTGAGAAGCCCTGCAAAACATTCCCTCATACATTTCACAAGATAGCTTGGAAACAAGGAACAAGTTTATAAAATAAAAAGTAATCTAGCAAATGTTCTGGGAAATTAAGCTGGGAACTAGGAGAGAGAAAGTTGGAGTGACAGAAGTTTTGAAATATGCATGGCTGCCATTTCGGGGTAAACATTGAGACTTGGCTGTCAGGGCATCAAGAGATACCGAGGGAGGGGGAGCTAAGGGCTGTGGAATGTATCCCGAATAGACACATTACGTTAGTTAGTTATGTAGGGTGCTATGCAGACACCCTGAAGTGAAGGGTTTTTCGTGTTGAAAATTCAATTGTGAAGGAACAGCTGATTCCTGCAGAAGAAATCTGCATGTTTTCTTCCATGAAAACAAAAAATTGGAAATTTGCAATGGTTCAAGTGAAATTTATTATTTTTAATCTAAATTCGTAGGTAGGTAGTATTTGAGAAATAAATTATTGTACATTGAATCATAATTATTATGTACCTAGCATTTTATAATTCGAGAGATTTGGAAACTGTTGTATTCTATTCAGGTAGCGTCGAAATGCTGACGCTCCCATCCATACCTATATCTTACTGCAGATACCTACTTACACGTTTGATATTACTTCACTTGTTGATATCTTTGGTATTAAAAACAGTGGTTACTCATTTTTGCTGGACTTATTTTACACAATGAGTTACAAGCTACCTTTAGTTTTAGTTTTACAGCGAGGCAGATGTTCTAGTTTTACAGCAAGGCAGTAAGTTGCTTGGTGATATCTTTGGTATTAAAAACAGGGGTTACTCATTTTAGCTGGACTTATTTTATAAAATGAGTTACAAGCTACCTTTAGTTTTAGTTTCACAGCAAGGCAGATGTTGATAATTCTCGTAGCTCTGATCCAGCATGGCATAGGTTTCGAATAGAAGACAATGTAACGGTTTGTTGGAGTGTTTTTATTTCTTTTAAATTTAATAAATAAATGTGCGTTCTTTGTGTGCTTAGTTTTTACTATCACAATTTTAGTGGGTAGCGCAGAATTATAGGATTTTTCCGTTTCCCTTATTACTCTTGTATCATTTCCCCACAGTTCCGCCCCTAGCAGCTGCTCACATCCAAGCAGCCACTCATTTCTCCTCACGAGGTATGAGTGAACCCCGAACATCCAAACTATCTAAAGTACAGATCCGGAAAAATCCCAGTCCGCTGGGATTTGAACATAGGTCACCGTGCGTGCAAGCCAAGTGCTCCACCCACTCGGCTGCGGTGACTGGATTTCTTTTAAATATAGGTGAATGAAATATATTTTTGGTAAATTGAAAATAATAATAATAATTATATCGTCTTATTTATACTGCCCGATTAAGACTATTAAAGTCACATTATTCCAGAAATAAGCCCAAGACACATTATTATGTGGTAAAAATCCCAAATGGGAGGATAACATGTCATGTCCCGGCTGGGTTTCGAACCCACGACCTCTTGAATCTCTGGATTCACAGAGTGCCACCTTTGCCACTGAGCTATCATTTTAAAATGGACCATCATTCTACCAAAGTTTGTGTGGCAGCATGGAAATTTGAATGCCCATGGCAATGGCATACTGTATTGAAAATCTTCCCTGGACGAAAACAGGGAGGGAAAGAAATGCAATATCCTTTAGGGATAGGAAGAGGTCTGTAATATAGTGTTGTTATTATCATTAAATCAAAATGGAAAGCGGCGGAGAAGGGACAGGAAGCCGATAGCCATGGGTCGTCCCAGTCTACAGGGTGGTTCACGCAGCATTCGAGGAGGATTGAGAAGAGGTCGAAATCCATCGGCTTGTAGGTGGGAAAGTTTTTCTCTCTTCACTCAAGCCTTTTTCTTAAAGTAAGCTTGATAAAATGAAATGGTCCTTGAGCTTTTATCATTCACTAGACTATTCCTCGCACTTTCGTACGGGGCTAATTTGAAATCAACTATGGCATTGTTGATTTCAAAATGGTAACAAATTAGGAACATGGTTCGTTTTATACCTCTCTGTTAATCATAGGTATGTAGTTTATTTTGAGGTTCTAAAGTAATGCAGGGCTACAACATTACCTAATTGGATTTACAAGATTGGAATTAAAAGAAAAACTTGATTGAATTGGAAATCAATAATGAACCAGGAATCATCACAGGAATTTTAAAATGCCATTAGGTGTTTCAGTCTTGTGCATATCCACCCTATCAAACAATCTATTCTACATTATTAGGTACTACCACTCTGTAGATTTTGACCGGAGTAAGATATCATGGCAGGAAATTACAAGAAGTAGCGAGAATATTAGAAAATGCTGATGCAAGTTCCGGTCATCCTGTTCTTCCATCAGTTTGTGTGCTGACTTACCTACTCCCTCAGATCTGGGAGTCAGCTCGAGACTCTTTTTATGAATGTTAATAAACCTTTTAAGAAACAAGTTTTAAGAGCACATCTAACGGCAACTGTCATTTTAAATTCAAAAGTTACCTTTATATTAATTTACAAATAAATGGACTGATGAAAATGTTAATTAAATTAAATTTATTTTCTCCGAATTAAATTCAATTTATTGTTTACAGTACCTACACTAACGTTAATCTTACCTAAACACAGCCTAAGTATGGCCGCAAGATCAAGAGAACGTGGATCGTTAATCATATGTATGTTTTAATCAAATATGGATTGTAAGCCAAAGTTCCTAACTATCCATGTCCCTCCCGACACTGTTGAACTTAGTTGCTAAACGGACAAACTTTTTTTGGCCCGAAGGCCAGCCATCAAGAGGCAATATCAAAATTGAAAGAGTCCTGAAATTTTTTTTTTTTTTTTCACTTTAGGCGCTTTAACCTTTTTTGAAAATGGTCGTTCGCGCCGCCTCCTCTCCTCACTTAGATCAGGTGTAGCATGTTGATGGTTCGTAGAAAGGACATAAGAGAATCAACCCCGTCAATGCAGTCGGACAGAGTTGGCCTCGGTACAAGTGACTGCCGGTGTCGGTTATAGATTGGGCACGTTATGATTATGTGGTGGATTGTGAGAGGCTCACCACATTCACAAGTAGGTACAGGTGTTCTTGTAAATATAAAGGAATGAGTCAGCCTTGTATGGCCAATGCGTAGACGAGTCAGTACAACTTCTTGATATCTCGAAGGGCGGGACGATGATTTCCACTTCAGAACATCAGGTTTGATGAACTTCAGCTTATTGTTAACAACATTGTTCCAGCTATTTTGCCACTTGTTGATGCATGTTTTCTGAATCAGTGGTTTTAAATCATCAGGTGATAGAGTCATAGATTCTTGTGTGAAGTGGTCAGATTGAGCAGCAGTATCAACTATTTCATTACCTTAGATGCCACAATGGGATGGACACCATAAGAATGAAACATTGCACCCTACATTACACAATTGCTTCCACAACAAATAGATCTGGGAGATGATTGGATTGTCATTATTTTTGACATTGTAAATGGCAGACAAGGCACTCTTGGAGTCACTAACAAGAAGAACCTGGGAAAGATTTCCAGATGTTTTCAACACTTCCTCAAGGAGTCCTGAAATTTGAAATATGAAATTTAGAGAATTATTTTTTCTATTCTCAAATTTAAGTACCTACATATTTAAATACACTTACACTACTTACTGGACACGGAAGGAGCGCAGAACGCTTGTTCTGGACGTCCAGAGGGTTCAATGACCCTTTCACCACCATGACATTACACATGGACACGGAAAGTAAAGTAGGATTTGGAAAAGTAAGTAATGGTATTGGTATAAGTATTCAACGTAACCATCTCCGCTGGTATTACACCTAAAGAAACTTACTTATAAGTGTGTTAATTATTAATCAAGTGATTATAATATTAAAATTGACACTTGTAAAATGAATTACTTGTAGGTAATACAAGTAGACAATGTAGACATATACGTAGGTATAATAAGAGTAAGGTATTACCTATAAAATAATAATAAAATTATGTAATGTAACCAAAATTTATTGAAAACTGTAATATTTTGATTCTGGGTTTAATAGCTTTATTCATTTATGCATTGCCCTTGTTAGATTACCTATTTTTACTTTCCTTATCCTATAATAAGGAAAGTATTGTATTCGTCGAAAATTTGACCTACCCAGTTTTTCACATTTCTGGACGAATCATAGCCTCAGGATACCAAAAAAGTTGTTTTTAGCCATTGGTCCGTGCGTCTGTCTGTCTGTCTGTCTGTCTGTCTGTCTGTCTGTCTGTCTGTCTGTCTGTCTGTGAACAGGATATCTCAAGAACGGTAAGAGCTAGAGACTTGAAATTTGGTATGCAAATCAATTTTATACACCAGACGAACCACGAAACTTTTGGTTCAAATCGGCCACAAAATGCGGCCGCAGGGCCGCAAATACTGGCCGCAAGCGCCGCTTCTATGAATTGGTTAATGATACAAAAAAAGTTACAGAACAACATTTTCTTAGATTAAAAAAATAATAGGGGTCTCTTCTTATCATTTTTTTGATATCTTGAACTTTTTGGACCTCGGCCCCAATTTACCGGTATTTTGGGGGGGACCCGCTCAGACTAACTTTTTTATTATTCATCCTAGATGGGGATTGTGACATATCAAATCCAATGATTTTGAGGTGCTAATTACGAATTTGGCTTTGATTTTTAGCTGACTGTTACCTTTGAGTCACCAGTGGCTTTTGGTCCTGTTCCCATTCCTAATATGATAAGGAAAGTCGTGTGATGTTTACACCAGATTTTTATCTCTATTATTATTTATCAATTAAAATTATTATTTATCATCAAATTGTGATAACAAAAAGGTATTTTTTATCAGCTTTTTTAAGAACAGCATTCGATACGAAGTTATCTTGAAAGTTCGACAGTGACTTAACAAACGCGTGAACAGATCTGTAGATAAATAAAATGACAAGATAATTAGCATGATCAGCAGTATCATTATAACAGGATTATCTGTTGACATTGCAGGAAATCACTGCTGAAAAACAATGTTCGAGTCAGCAATTCATGAAAAAGTTTCAAAGCTGAGTCAGCATTGAACACACAAGTGTCAGCGTGTCAGAAATAATGAGGACAAGTTGCAGGTATTATAATAATGCGGGAGAACACTGGCACGTTCTGAGAACAGTAAACCTCGGGACCACAAGCAGGATATGAATATCTAATTCTGTATAGTTTTTCAATTGGTTGGTAAATAACAGAATGCTGATGGACGCAGACAAACGACATTATTTTTTCAACCGATGTGAACAATAATGATTGAAAGACTGAGTAAAAAAGTACAGTAAAACAAAAAGTAGATCTTGACGTTTGTCGCTTTCAACTACATGGTTAATTGGTCATATCACGACGGGGGTTTTACCCTCCGTTCGCTGGAAACTCACAAAAGAGCTACTCTAATTAACCTCACCAAGCCCGAGTGTGGCCGGGAAAAGCCAGCATGACGATGATTCGAATTTGAATGGTCACCCATCCAAGTCCTAACCTCGCTGTGGACGTTGCTTATCTTGAGTGACAGAAAGAGAACTGGTGTATTCAACGTGCCATCGACACTGGCTAGTTATACGTTGGTAAGTAGGTTTTTTTAGGTTCAAGTTTATTCGGGAGACACATTTAAGCTTAAATAATGCTTTCAAAATTCCTGCAAGATGTGACATTTTTCTGCTGTGTTCCAAGCTGCCCATGTATCCATGCGACAATACAGAGCTCAAGAGAAGCAGGAGGCACAAATCTAATTGTTCTAATTAAAAGTACATTGAAACACACTTAATGTAAGTGCATCAACACCCCCCAAGCCCTCTCTCAGTGCAAGGAATAAGGGCGGATCCCTGGGGACTAACACGCATAATTGCATTTATTAATGGATATTATACCTATATATTGTATAGAAAGTTCCACAGGCAAAACTTAGACAGGAATACCTGAGCCTAGAAGTATAGGGTCCTGGAAATAAAAGAACTCGAGGGACCAAAATTTTTTCTCTTCTATCCAGGTTTCTCTTGTAAAGAGGTTGTTTTCTTCATAGGAGATTGGAGATATACGTAGGTACGACCTGAAATTATATGACCTGAAATTTTTACTCTTTTAACCAGTTATCTTATTTGTATTATCTAAGTTCGACTGTCGTGGCTCCGAGTAGCAACAGTACTTGCTGTCAAATCTGTAAAATCCAGATTTTGCGTTTGTTTAATGTTTGTGTCGCTTTGCTAATATGACTCCTAAAACGAATTTTACATAGTTATGAACCCAACTTTTGTTGGGTATACAAACAAACCCAGCTAATCATATTAATCTCACCCAGCCTGATGCCAGCCGGAATGCCACCAGAACATAATTCATCAGGATATTCCAATCTGCATTTAGACAAGATTTGGAACAGTCCGCACCACATCCACGATTGTACTGCATACATTTTTTTATGCTATAATTTCGCCGACCTCAGTAGCTTGATCGATAAGGCGACGGACTTGTAACCTGGAGGTCGGCGGTTCAAGTCCCGGTTTAGTAAAGTGAGTTTGAGTAGTTGTGATATCACGAAAGTGATTAGCACAAATATGATAACTTTTTTTTTTAACTTAATAAGTTTTTTTTTTTAATATCACATATATGAACTTATTTATTTACTTAGACAATCATATTCACACCAGATCTATCTGTTAGTAAGTAGGTAATAGAGTCTTCATGTTAGTAAATTCTGTTGTACTTAGATATACTATAGTAAATACTTACAAGAGTAAATCATTCCTACACATTGATTCAATGTTTGTAGGTATATGGTACCTACCTATCTACCTAGGTATAATATAGGTAACTATGTTTTAAATAAAACCTTCATACTTGTCTGAGTTTGAGGGGGAAGGAGAGGGGATTTCATTTGTAAATAAAGAGAAAAAAATGCTGGAAACAGTTTTATTTATTATATGTATGTGTTTATACCCAAGTATAAAAAATGTCAAGCAGAAAGTAACAACCGAACAAAAAATATTTTATTTATGTTAAAACAGAAAAATCTCTCATTCCCTCCCCTTCCTCCCCACCCCCCTCACCTTGTCCAATAATACCTACGTTATTTAATTTTATATGAATTTTTTAAACGTTACCTTAGAGCGACATTTTTTCGAACAATATGGTGAGGGTTTTTGGAATTCAGCGCTACGTAGATAGTTGGTGTAGGGTCTCCTGCTCTGCATATATACAGGAGGAAGGAAGGAATTCAGGACGATGGATCTGGGAAAGCGATATAGCAAAAAAATACATTCGAAAAAAAAACTCTTTGTAAAATAAAATGTGAGAGAATTTTCAAAATGCCGCTACGTTCTGTACGTATTTAACCCTTTATAAAGGGAAGGGAAATGACGATGCAAATTTATACCTTTGGATATTAAACTTGTTCACTGTTATAGGTATGTAGGTAGTGTACCTAATAATACTGTGAAGTTTCAAGGAAAACTCTAGAGGTTGTGTGAGTATAACATTTTCATGTTCAAGTTAAAATTGTAAAGACTCGAGTTTTCACTTTCATCATATTTATACGAGTACCTAATAAGCTTCATTCCTGAATTTCCTGAAAGCATTCTCACCCTGACCTGCCATCCTCCTCAAATCTCTGTTATAAGCGTCAAATTTCGCTCAAGTAACCCAATCAGAGTGTATTTTGTACCCAAATAACCCAATCAGAATGCAGTTACAAGGGAGATTTATGGGTAGTATGAGAGTAAGAAAGCTCTTACAAAGTAGTTTTGCAATGGATTTTAATTTTTTTAGAAATAACGGATTTTAGAAAATATTATTTCTTTTCACATAACTATACAATGAGCCATTCAGGATGCACCAAATTATACAGGAATCCCTGTTAAGTTTGGCACTTCGGCGAGTAACTGCTCAGGTAAAATCAGGACTGGCGTTTTACTCTCCATTCGATGGAAACTTACAAACCAACAACTCAAATTTTAATGGTCACCCTTGCAAGTTCTATCCTCGCTGGAAGTTGCTTAATTTCAGTGTTTAAATTTTTATTGAACAAGACATTACGCAATCCGAGAGTAAGCCACAAGGTATTACTAAAACGTCTATTAATTTGGCCCTTAAATTTTTTTTGAGTTTAACGACGCGACGCGCGACGCTTACAACAAGTATGGTCAATATGGTCACCCATATCAGTATGGTCAATTGGTGACTCGTATCACAACGGGAACTCACAAAATTCTCCTCAAATTAACATCACCCAGCCTGAGTGGGCTTTGAATAGCTAGTCCCACGAGGATGGATTCGACTTTGAATGGTCACCCATCCAAGTCTCAACCTCGCTGGAGGTTGCTCGCAGTGACAGAACGAGAACTGATGTATTCAACGTGCCATCGACGCGCGACGTTAGTTACTGAAAATGTGAAAACTAAATGTGAAAATTTCAAACTTAAAAATTTCTATAGGTAGAAATAAAATAAAACGTAAAATTCGATACTATTTTAATAATAATAACACTCTAGTGTAAGGTACCCACCAGGCGAGGTTAATGCTCAAAGCATTTTCTACCACCTAACCCTCAGAGTCTAATTATTATGTGGCCACAAACTCAAATTAATGATAAAAAAATTCATGCACTGGGTGGGATTCGAACCAACGGATCCCTACGCTACCTGAATTACCAGATTAGCGCGTTATACACTTGACTACCAGTGCACTATTTTATAATATAAGTACCTATTATGGTTGAATTATTTTTTACGTATGGTATTGTTCGATATAAAATATAAGTTAAGTTATCATATAAATTTGTGTTAATCACTTTCGTGATACCACAAATACTTAAACTCGCCGGGACTTGAACCACAGACCTCCAGGTTACAAGTCCGCTGCTTTATCGATCAAGCTACTGAGGTCGATTTCAATATAAAATATCTATCAATACTACCTTTCTAATGATCTAGTTATTATTAGGACTAATGAGCACTTAAGAAACAGAAAACGCCAAATGGTGAGTCAAAATAGATTTTCTAACTAGACTTATCACCTATCCATTATCCAATCCTATAACATACATAGAAACACCAGCGGTCCTGGACCTTCTAAACCTAAACCTTCCTGGCGACGCTGAGGCATGTCCGTAACCTGCCTTCTGATAAGTTGAGAATTCCAAATTTCAAAGATGAGCAATTTTCAAGCTTTGTTCATTGAACAAGCAAAGAGTCCGTGTTTTGTCAGAAGGGATCATTTTAATAGATTAGAAATTCTGAGCGCCTATTAATTCTGAGCTATGCAATATGCTGTAAAATAAAACCCCCTGTCTATAATAATTGACCCAGCGAGGTCCAATGGTAGAAAATAAATAAATAAATAAAATAATATAAATAAATGTGTTTCTTTGTGTTATTATATCACAATTGTAGTGGGTAGCGCAGAATTATAGGACTTTTCCATATCATTAATATCCCAATATCCTATTTTTGCCTATAATTCCGCCACTGGTCGCTGCTCACATTAAAGCAGCTACTCATTTTTCCTCACGAGGTATGAGTGGACCCCGTAGAAAATAACCAGCAACATGTTTTGTACATTTCTATTCAACTATCTGTTGTGGTTGTTTTACGAATTATGTATTTATAAGTTTACCAAAAAAAAAAATCCCCGAATTATAAAATAGGATTGATGTAGAGAGAGCTAAGCCAGACTGTCCCTCAACTCGGTCTATAGTGTGCTGTGATTGGTTGAAACTCTGACTTGAGGGCGTGTTTGGCTAATCTAAACCTGTTTCATAATTTGGCCCTTGGTGTTTAAGATAGTATACTAGTAAGTATCCAAGAATCCAAGAACATTCTAATGCAGGTATTAATTTTTTTTCTTCTTCTTTTGCTTTTTTTTTCATAAAGAATAAAGAAATTTCATCGTCATTCGAACCAATACATGAATAATCTTAAAGTATAAAAATAAATATATCCATTTGAGCAATTGTCAAATGTAGCTAGCTTACAGTTCAAATTGATAGTAGAAAACCAGAATGGGTTAATTCCAAGAAGAATTAAACCAGGGGGAGGAAGGCCGGGAAACTTGCAGCTCGTCCATCTATCATTTGTCACTGTCCTACACAGCACGCCCCTCGTTGCCATGACAACCCGCCCCCCCACCCATTCTACCCCCCCCCCCCCCTCCACCCTCACGCGCGTTTTACTCGCGCTATTCCTCAAAACATGAAGAGGAAAACTTTCATTCACACAAGAGACGTTCGATATTGCTGTGGAAGGCATATTTCAATACGAGTGAAGTTGGGCTCACTTCATGTGGCAGGCATTGTCTTATATTCGTCAGGACATGCCTCTTCTTAATATTATGTCATCCTGGGGGTCCTTAAATAAAAAATGTGTATATAAAAAAATCATTTCTGTAGGTGACTTTTACAGCTTTTCTCATCAAAAGCACTAGTTCGGGAGATACGGGACTTCTTAAGACAACCCCTCCCCCCCCCCCCATCCTATCGCGCTTACCCCCGCCATTGGGACTTTTGCAAACTTCGTTGTATAGCACTAAGGAACAACCACCAAAGAGATTTCCGCAGGCAATAACCTTCTCAAACTATTTAATTTTGTAAAAATATTGTAGGTATACTTTGTCCTTGTCCTCCTAATAAAGCATGATATAATAATAATAACCACTAAATTTTAAAATTTCAGCTTTTTTTTCCTTTTAAGCGCTTTAACCTTGTCGACAGACAGGTCGTTCGCGCCGATTCCCTAATTTTAAATCATGTTGTAGAATTTAAGAGTTCTCAGGTATTGAAGCATAGAATCGACGCTCTCGGTACTGTCTTAATATTGATTAAAATCATATTTTTGTACTTCATGCCGTTCATCAATTTATAATGTATAAAATAGGGACGTACGTAGGGTGGAGGGCAGCGCGGTGGGGCCAAACTCAGGCCCGAAGGCCCATGTCTTGGGCCGTAACTCGGGTGCAGTCGGGGGACAGAGGGGCGCCAGTAAAGGGCACCAGCGGCGTCCTAAAGGCTGCTATTTGGCCTTTCAGATTAGAAATAAATAGTTATTCATAGTTAATTTGAAGTATAAAGACGATAATGTCATCAAGATTATATCCACCTACTTATGTATAACTATGTAGGTACTAAGTAAAATTTGAAAATAACTGAAATGAAAACAAAACTTGCATTATTTTTTTATAGATTTTTTTGATTTTATTTCTTATCACAACATACTATGTACATTAAAATAATCAATAAAGAGTAGGAGGAGGAGTGAATAGGAGAGGCATTTACAGCAATATGTAAAAATATATGTACACAAATTGTATATCTCGTAACAGTTATTAATTTTGTAATTAATATAATAGAAGAAAAGAAAACAACTAAATTTTACATGAAAACAATAAAAATGACTCGATGATGTTTCAAAATGAAATGTGAATAGAAATTGAAGACTTTCAATAAAAGCGGATCAAATAGAATCAGGACAACAAATACCAATGATTCAATTCACAAGTGTTGGTTGCCAACACATGATAGAAGTCGAGCATGAAACTCTAACGGATTTCTCTTCACATTGAAATAAAATTGACCTATTATTATCAAATCGGTTGGTTTTTTTATCTGTTTTATCTGAAACATGTCAGTTAATTCATTATTGAGAATATCTAACAAACTTTTAAAATAAGTAAAAATAAACTCTCACATTAAAAAGAAAAAATTCGTATACATTAGTAGAGTAAAAAAGCTTAAAAATAATAGTCCGTATACATTAAAATAGGAGCTGTGCATTATTATTATTTTTTTTTTTTTGAAATAAAGTTAAATAAATAAAATATATAGATTTTGGTATACACTGATGATTGTATGAAATTGAGGTATACGTATGTATGTGAACAAAGCTAATTTCTATGGTTCTGGATTATTCTCGGATAGTTTGGATGGGTTTAGTGAAGAGTTCATTTCATATTTCTTTCTCCAAGGATACACCTACTCATTTGATTAAAAATACAGAAGAAGTTTTTTTTATAGAATATAAAACAAGATAAAGAAATAATAACAATGAGAAACTCAGGAGGGCAATTGTTCGTTGTATTTCCCTTTGATTCTGTCATTTCCAACACAACAATCAGCCCTCTATACTCGTCAATTTTTTTAAAGTGGTAACTCATATTAAAAATAATATGTTAAATTTCAAATAAAAGTTAGAGATAATTTTTAATGTTTGTCTGTTTTACTAACACAAGTCATAAGTGGCTCTTTTTTTGTACTATGAAGAATTTACGCATCCAAATTATAAATAGGAGGGGATAGATAAAAGAAAGTGAAATTATTTAGAATATTGTGAGCTATGTTTCTATGTGATGTATCTACTACGTCAGATTGGCATACAAGGATTTCTAACTTTTAAAAATATTTAGAGGTATACGTGAATTACTTAATAAATTGTATACATGTGTATTTTCCTAATTAAGTAAAGTCGACTGTAATTTAATTAAAAAGGTCACTTTTTGCATTCCTATTCATGATCAATTTTAAAATAAAGATTGAAATAAGTTCTTAGCCAATGATAAACGGAAAACCGTTCTTACATGCATTGATACCTACTATTGGTACACTTGAACCGAAGAAGCAAAATAAATCTATTGCAATACCTATATGGATTTACAGATAAATATTTTAAATATACTGTAGATTATATGTAGATGGTGTTTTCATATGCATGAAAAAAGATTCATAGCATAAGAGCAATGGTAAATGCAACTTGCTGTCAAATACACAAGTGTACGCTATTGTGACCCGCAGTAGAAATGTAAGCATAGTATACAATGTGCTTTTCAAAATGATTTAGTATTCATTAGAGGGAAGTAAATCTAACAAAAAATTGCAACCCATTTGTTACATGTATAAAGTTTTTAAGTTCTTTAAAAAATCCAACACCATCATTTTGAGTTGGAGACAATTTTTTCACTCACTTACATGTGATAGAATCTTGGTTTTCTTATTTCTTTGAAGCTGTAAACATCAAATTTAATAAACAGTTTGGTCTATTCTACCCATGTTTAATTTATGTTTTGTCTTGGACGAGAGTAAAAGGGTAGTTTGAATTTAACGTACGCAAGCACACAAATGATAAAGAGAAAAACGTACCATTACTTGAGTAAATAAAAAGAAAATATTATATAGAAATAACAAAAATCAAATCAATCTTATTATTTAATTACGTATACTTGAGAAATTACATGAAAAAAAGTTTCAAAACATAAATTAAGATAGTTAGAGCACCAGTTGGTACATTGGCATTAATATTATTGTTTCTATAGGTATGTACGAGTATATCTTCATTAGATTATTGTGGTGCATGTCAACAGCCACGGTGATAGGTAGGAGGTACCCAGCACACCTATTAAAATAATGTTTTCATTTGTTTTTGTTTTTACGTATAACCTCTGGAAGTGAGTTAATCTGTCTTTAATGATTAATTTCTAATTACTATAGACAGTAGATACCTACTACCTATTTTGTAGATTTCAAAGATTTGAAACATTTTTTCATATTTTTCATGATTAATCAGTCATTATTTTCAAACAAAATAATTTCTGTTAAAAAAGGAGAGCGAGAGAGAGAAAAACAGTATTTTTTTATAGACATTCCTCTTTACAAAATAACTTTTGTAGGGACAAGGAGTAACAAAATAAACATTACGTGCCTATTTAAAAGTGAAAATGGGCAAAAATATAGCATTTACATTGAAAAAGCCCATCATTTATGTACATGGGATGAAACCTTCAGACAGAAATTGCAAGTATGTATATTTATTACCTATTGTTTCGTTTAACTCTTTGCGGCACGGTGGTCCCAAGGAGGACCACATAAAATGGACCCTTACTGCACGGGCCCTCCTGACTTGTTGTGCCCTGTGAAAGCTACGACAATGTCCGACTACAGCCGAAAACTTTTATCCAATAGGAAGAAGCTTGAGTGGTCCCTGGCTGAGTGAAGCGTGCTGAGACGATACTAAAGACAGTTCTCATATGGACCACCGTGCAGTAAGGTACATTTTCCAAGTGGTCTTTCTGGGGACCACCGTGCCGGAAAGGTTATTCAAAAAAATCCGAGCTGTGCCGCAAAGAGTTAAGTCTGATCTTTTATAAAAATCTATGCACATTTTCACAAGATTTATCATTGAACAGTAAAAATATACAGTGTAAGAACTATTTATATTTTTATATTGAATAATATTATTACAATTAATAAAATACGTATACCAAGTTGTGTACTGAGACAAAAATGCGGAAAGAACCTTCGTATAATTCGATATTTACCACTATAATTACAAATTATTAATTTAAATATTAAATTAAATTATTTGCAATTTACATCATAATTATGAAGAAAGAAAATAATTATTTATAAAAAGACACAAAAGTATTCACAGATATTTATATAATAGAATACTTACTAATTAATATATCACTAAATGAATAATAATCAAAAAAGATTTGGCCATCGTTTGAGAAAGAGCCTTTTATTAAAAGTTTCCAAGGATCAAAAAATTAAATTTTCATGAATTAATTTATACCTGAAGGGTACAATAATTAGATTACTTTGTGTTTGATTTGTTCAAAATCGGACTCTGAAATGTCATTAAGCTCTTTGAGATAAGTTATCCACCTCTATACTAGATTCATACTCGTAAGTATATGTCGGTATATAGATATTCATATGTATGAATCCTCAATCCTGGGCAGAGCCACCCACCCTTACAATGGGCGTCTATATTTCTTATGAACTACACACAGTGTAATGACTCTACAATCTACTACATAGTATACATACAGTTAAAACGATTTATCAGTAAAAAATTTCTCTTTGTTCAAACGACAGACAAAAAAGAACATAATATCAAGAATCACAGGAATAATGTCCCATTCCTTTCAAAAGTATATTTGTATATGAATACTCTGTCAAAGATTGAATTTCCTTTAATCTATCTTTTAAAATCTTGAAATGATATTCTACTAATTTAGTTGTGTTAAAGATAATAATAGTCTTGAATGGGATTGCTGTTTTTATTAACCCACATTTAAAAGGTTTTACTCCATGTTTAATACCATGGGAAATCAAAGCTTCAAGTATACGAGTATATCCTTGTTCAAGAAAGGGACTAGTCTGTAGCCTAAATGTTTAAGCTCATCTTGATGAAAATCGTAATTTGACTGCACAAGATTCCTTGTTTGTGTTACTGCTATTGACATGACAACTGAAACTGAATACTTCACAAGATTTTCTTCTCCTGAAATGTGTTTAGGTCATTTCATAACCAAAAACCTGACCTATAAAATAGGTAGTTGTATTAAACCATAGAACCACTAGTATTTTACTAAAAGTATCTATTATCTCGTTATGTTTTGTCTATTTAACAGCAGACCTTCAAGAAATGTCATGCAGTCAAAAGCGATCGAACGAGTAGCAAGAAAAATCAAAATGTAAAAATTCACCTAAAATTAAGAAATATATAAATCTATCTATGCACCTGGCTTTGAAAGTCGAGATCAAGCGAAGAAGAAGAAGAAGTAGATGGTGTTGGTAATGGCCTGAGAAACCTGAGACCGGAGACCAAAGTAATGATTGCAATCAATGTTTAATTTCAAGCTAGGGGTTTCTGAAACAAAAACAAAGATGAGACATAGATCAGAAACACAGAAAATAAATAATAATACTGGATACATGAGCATACCTAATTTGTTTACAAACATTTCCAAGGCTAAATTTATTTTATTTCAAAAAGAACATTTTTTCATCACATTATTTTTACAATAATATTTTCTCGAGCTTTTATTATCCCTCTTCTTACTTTATTTACATTGTGTGGATTGTATGTATTGTGATCTTGGTGTATTTGAAAAAAGGCTCCGCTAAACTGGCAAAGGACGATGCAACGCGACTAGTATTTTTAAAAACTTCTAATAACTTGTTTAGGTAATATTACAATAATTATATTAGAACTATCTTATATTCCGTCTGAAATCACCAACATATTATGTTTAAGAGACGTCGAAATAAGAGAGTACAATGCTTGTGACTCTAGAGTACAACGCTTGTGACTCCGGCTTACAATGCTTGTGACTCTAGAGTACAATGCTTGTGACTCCGGCTTACCATTGAGACTACATTGTGACTCTAGAGTACAATGCTTGTGACTCCGGCTTACCATGCTTGTGACTCTAGAGTTAAATGCTTGTGACCCCGGCTTACAATGCTTGTGACTCTAGAGTACAATGCTTGTGACTCTAGAGTACAATGTTGTGACTCCGGCTTACCATGCTTGTGACTCTAGAGTTAAATGCTTGTGACCCCGTCTTACCATTGAGACTACAGGTGGTGGCCATAGTACTGGGGAGGGTAGTGGTACTCGTTGTGGAAGGTGGGGTCGCCGGGGCGCGCGTGCATCATGCTGGCCTGAGTGTCCATCATGTAGCCCATGGCGCCGTCCGGACTGTAGGCACCGCTGGGACCTGCAACAGTGAAGGGAATCACGAAATTATCAACACTGGGCTTGAATGGAATTGGTAACAAACAGGAAAATCCAAAGATCTTTAGTGAAAGCCAAGAAGAATTAGTGGAAATAAATAACTCCAGAAATAACAATACAAGAAAATGATTAGCGAAACAATCGGAAAAACAGAAACCAAAGAGGGGAAATTCATTGTTGCTCCTTTCAACTTATCAGGACAATGGAGAACAGAAGGGTCCACACAAGAATCATAGCCCATTGTAATAATTTCCACTGGAGCTTTCTTGATTTCCTGCAGGAAAATAAAATACAAGGGGTAAAAACCACCAAACAGCTTTCCGGCTCATCTGGCATAACATTACAGTTCCGGCTGCTTTTCTTTTCTTATTTATGAGAGTTACATTGTTTTTCCTTTGGGTATATTTGTGTTACCAAGATATTGTTCAATTTGTGACCCATTTCACCTTTGACAACAATTGCATCTTTGTTTACTTCAAAATTGTAAGCTGCTGCCACTTGTTCACAAAAGCTAGACAGATCTTTCCGGATAGTATTCAACCTACAATAAATTTAGATGGATCCGCAGATTAAACATAAAGAAAATCTCAATGAAATTGTTGGCATTCTAGCTACAATATATGGAAATTTTGATGTGGGTAAGTTTCACAGAAGAGATCTTGATCTTGAATGTAATAGAATAGAAATTTCCTCAGTTAATTTTTGCAATAAAAAGTTGTCAGGCTGTAGAATAGGTCGTTAATTACAAGACATAAAGTGAGAGGGAGTCTTTTAATGAACTCATAAAACATTAATTACGTCAATAAAACTCAATCTCAATTGTTTTATGACTTAGAGTCTTTTGTTTTCAATTACCAACCCTTTCTTTTCCTATAAATCAGCCTGCGTTATGCAATCAATTTTAAAAAGATTTGCACCTGTCATCTCCTGAAAGGTAAATCTTAACAATTTTACATTCTTGGAATATTTACGACCTTTACAAGTTTGACTTTTGAGTTCTGGAAATTTAATTCTGATATTTTTTACTAAACTTGAAAGATGAGATTCAAAAGAATTTACAGCATAAAAATAGTATTCTTTCTTAACCTTCACCATTTTTAAAGAAGATTTTCATTTGCAAAGAGATTTACCTTTCAGATAATGTCATGAAATTGCTATTTAAATCATACATTTTTTAAAAGGAAGTTTCCTTGAAATAAGTAGGTAGTTACAAAATATATAAAATACACACATCACTAATGCTTATAATTGAGATTGAACTTCATATCCTTTTTTTCAGTAACATAGGTATAGGTACATAAAATACGTTGTGTAGGTATACCTTACATAAACTACACAAGTAGGAGACTTCCGCTACGAACAGGCGGTCTAGTGAAAATTCGAACCATCACTTCTGGGGCATTTTCTCCTTACATATTTTTCGATAAAACAGGAAATATATCACAGACTCAGCTGAAGTCAGTTCTTTCCATTACTCCGATTGACTTTTGAGCCCTTTCAGTTACAGCACCTTGGAACAAAACTTGGAAAGCCTGAAACCTTGATCGAGTTCACTTTTGTGCTAAAATTGCAAGGTAAGTTCAAATTTCAAGATAATTTTAAAAATACACATCACAACTATCAAGTACAACTGAATGTAGATTATAAATTAATTAAGTTTCATTATGATATCCGAAATTTGTACAAGACATGACTTAAGCGAATTTTCCGTGTTCAATCTTCAACTTAATCTGAAAGAGGGGTCTTGCCTTGTGACAATAAAAGCTATATTATATACAATTATACATATACATGTAGTTAGGTATAAGTTCCTCAACATTGTCTATGTCTTAAATTCAAGATTCTATTTTAAATTTCAAAGTTTTTACCACAAAAACTTTCACATTTTTCCTGAAGCAGAACAAAAAGTGCCGCTAAGGTGGAAATCTTGCAATGAAATATTGCTCTCCCCCCACCCACACCTTGTTCTTGTGATTCCTGAACTTTCCATTTTAATTTACTGCCTCATTGCATTCCAGTCAAAAGTTTTCATTACTCTCTTACAGGTAATAGCCGGGGCTCCTCTGTTGCAATCGATAGCATGTGCTCCGTGGAGTAAGCATTCAATCTGATGAAAGATTCTTCTTGATTTCTTGTAGTTAACCGGTCATTTTACGTTTAGTGACACATAGACGAAATTTGAGAGTCTTATGTACGTAAAGTTTTCATTAATTTCTTACAGGTAATGGCCGGAGCTTCTCTGTTGCAATCAATAGCATGTGCTCTATGGATGAACGTCTCAAAATAATAACAATCCGAGTTGGAAGGATAGAATCACCAGACAGCAGGTATAGTATTCATAATTCAAACTTGCAGGTGTTCCAGTCCAGATTTTCATTTCCTGTTGCAGGTACACGATATTTTAGAAATAATGTACCAGAGAAAACTCTTTGGGAAGTCAAGGTTAACCCTTTCATCTGCAACCCCTTGGAATCAACTTTAAAGTGAGTGTGACTTTAGATGAAACTTTCTTATCAAGACATCATTAAGAAAACTTTTTCTGACAGAGGAGGGGAATGATAAGGAGATTTCAACTGCGGGAAAAAGTATAACATTTTGCAATTATGCAATCAGGGGGGAGGGCAAAATGTGCCGTGTCATTAGGAAATAATAACTATGCCAATACAATTTACAAGTTGAACAGGAAATACAGGAATCAATTTGTTCTCTTACCGCATGCCTAGACCTTATACCTGGATTGTATTCCCTCCTGTTGACAGGTATGATGCATACATTATACTGTGATGATAATAGCATGAGCCACTAATAATCCCATTATATAGGAAATAGAACATAAAATTAAAGGCACAGGAACATAGTAGAATAGGAGACAATATTAGAACAGGGGTGGGAGATATAAGATGAAAAAAAAGAACCCAGCAGAAGTGGGAACATTCAGGGATTAGGAAGATGATAATGCCAGGCCGTTACGAGGTAGACAGAGAATGGCAGTCTAATTTTAAATGAGATTGAAATTTGATAGCATCCCTCCTTCTCCTTGCCGTGAGCTTTCAGTAAACTTTAACACCGAATGAAAAACACTGGAGGTTATAGGAGAGGGAGTGAGGTACACAGTTTTTACGATGTACTAAAAAAGAAGGCCGCTTAAAGAGCGCTTGAGTTTTAGGTTTTCCGTCGTCAGGTGTCCCGGGTGCTGATGCGTTCTCAGCCCTGCCTTTGTGAAGGTTTCTGTCTCTCTTTTATTGTATTTTCCATTATGGTTTTGGGATCATAATCGGGAGAGTGAATTATTTTATGAACAGTGAACAGTTGAACACTGACGATTCGTCTGACAAATAAATCATTTTTTGTATAGTCCAAGTTTGTTTTGAAACGCAATCAAATGAATTAAAAAAAAACATGGATACCTGAAGTAAAAACTTTTAATTAGGAATCATTAACAGATTATAGAAGTTCATCAATCTAACGCTCTCTTAAACAAGGACCAGCAACATGTTAAGCTAGAAGAAAGAACGTATCAAAAAAGTTGAGAGGATAAAATAAATGTTGGGCTGAGCTAATTGGCACAGGCGAGTAAGATGTGAAAGGTGATTGATGAATTGAGAACGGCCAAATATTCGAGACTTGATTAATAGTCCCACAGGTATGTGATGTGGAATGTCGACCATTACTCTGTTCCCATTGAAAACAATAACTTAGTTCAACACAATGACTCACAATACCAGATTTGAAGATATAAAGTTTTCAAACAAGAGACCACACTTTCTGAGTTTTTTGAAGATTCCCATTATTGTTGAATTCTATTCAAATGTCTTGTTTTTTTAGTCATAGAATTCATCAAACCCAAGGCGGTGGAGAAGTACCTAAAACTTGTCTTGTAAATCTGATTTATCCTAATATTGCTCAGAGTTTAGTTTTGTAATTATTGTGATATACACATTTGTACAAATTCAATAAAGTCTTTAAAAAATAGAAAGATAAAGTTTTAACTAACCTCCGGCTCCCGCCCTGTTGGATTGATCTATGAGTGGTTGTACTATCCGCCTCCTTGCATTGATGAACCTGGAACAGAAGAGTTAAGAAAAAAAGGTTAATAAAATTAAATCAGTCAGTTTAAACAGAAAAGTGAAAAGTTGCATTAGATATTGTTGTGATGGGATGGATGACATTTAACTGGTTATCATTTCTGGGAGAGATAGTCACCATTGACCAAAATCTACGCCATCAAAATTCACAGAACTTCTGACTCAAAGCTTATGAGGTTGGTTGGACGTCAAAGAACAGTCAAAGAACAGGTTTCAAATAAGATCAAAGACGAACATAAGCCACACAAATCTGCAAAGAGATAGTTAACTTCCTGACAAATCAATGTAGGTATATGTATGTTCGAATTCTTCAACGATGTTCAGGACGTCGAGTACAATGCGAAATTCCAAGCTGAATATTTCGTGAAGCTTTATGGAACAGAAATTTAATTAAAAAGACGCGATGGAAAAAAAAAATAACGAAAAACAAAGGGGAAAAATGTTGCAAAATTCAGAACGTTCTCTAACCCGGTGTTGAAAAAATTCCATCAAGTAATAAACGTAGCTCAAGAGTGGAGAAAGGGGATGCCAGTAATCTCGTAGCTGACGAAATGAAAGTTATGTTAGCTGATGTAATGAGGGATTCAGTAAGATAATGAGTGTGAAAATATTCTCAAGATCTGTTTAGAATACAATACATGTAGTTGAAAGCGACGATAGACCAAACTATACAACAACAAAAAAAGGATCACTGATATTCTGAAAGACCAAGGAAAATAAATGTAGGTAGTTTTATATGAATAACATTTATATTTGTACAAGGCTAAAGTATAATTTATTGGTTCAACCAAGAAAACTGTTCCTTGTTTTGGAACATTACTTGTTGTAACTCGCATCTCATCTCGGATTCAAGAGACATCCTTGTTGAAACAAGTGTGGAGGAAGTTTTAAAATTCATGCTGCAAGCTGCAAGGTAATCAGCAAATTAATTGTGCCCCTGAGACTGGGGCTCTCGATTTAAAGAGTTCATATTTTATAAGCTATGGGAGGCGAAATTGAAAATAAAAATTAAAAATAATTCCCACCAAAGGGTAATAAAAATGCAAATTTCAAACTTTTGACTGAGATTTCTGAAAGGGGTTGCACAGCTTTGAGGAAATCCAAACACAAACAAGATGTTGGATAGTATTAGGTGAATGAGGAATGTGTTGTTGATTCAAAGGGTTGTGTTTATACTACCAATGATGAAGTTAAGCTTTATGTCTCTCCTGAGACAAGACATGAATATTCTCCATGTCACATGGTAATGTTCCTACTTTCTTGGTTTTAATTAGAAATTAGATCTGATATAACTAATGGTAGAGCTTATAAGTTTTAACAAATAATATAACATTTTGTAAATAATGTCTCAGAACTTTTATCTACTCTTTATTAATATCCTCCACCAACATAACTAATATTTCAAATCTAAAATGCAACTTCTGGGTAAGATTATAGAACATTCTTTTCTTCTTCTTTTTATTAATTTTCTTTTTCAATTAAAGAAACTGAAGAAGTTTCAACAGTTTCATCAAAATATCTTAGCATGAAAACAATATATTTTTTTCATTGTAAATATACATTTTTTCAAAAATTGTTCCAAAGTTAAAATAAGTTTTTAATGAATTTTTTTTAAAATGTTTGAAACTTGTCCTGGAATTTTGTGGAGCAAAGTTGTTTCCCGAATAATAGATATAAAATACAACATGATAGTAATTCTACTTAAATTATACAATTTGGTATGAGTGACGAGCAAATTTCTATCTAGATACACCAACTGCAGTGCATATAATAGTTACATACTACAGCTAGAGAGATGGAATATTCTGAGAGGTGCATTGTTGGTTTCCGAAAAGATCCAACTGATACGTTTTCCATAGTATCAATTTCTCTCTATGTTAGCATATTCCAGAAAGCATTTTCACCCTCATAATCTCCAAATCTCCTTTTCAACCGTCAAATTTCATTCAAATAAACGAATCAGAGTGGTTTGAAAAGCTGACAGGGAGATTTTGTGATACCTAAAACCTCTTTCCAGAGAGCTTTCTAATGAGTGAGAAAGCTCTCTAGAACTAGGTCTTGGTACCTGTCTACATATGGCAATAAAACAAAGAGGTAATTGACGGATAAGAGCCATACTTCCACGAAAGGATCTTCCATGTTCGAATCGCAATTTATTTCCCTCTTGAAACATTTTCTGTCTCTTGAAACATTTTTTCCTCATCTTACTGTTCTATGATTTCATTTTATTTTCAATTTGGTTCTAATTTTACGACAAACAGAAGAGGAAAATAATTTAATCTTCCCCATTCGAGTGTAATATGAGGAAGGGACATTTTTATGACCACAAAAACTTCAACACTCGTTGCCATGGAAACTGGAATGTCCACTGGTAAAGCTCATGATAAATGTGTCCAATATGCGATAGCTTAACTCAGCTGGTCTTTAATCCGCCTGCTTATAACTTGCACTTTTCAAAAACATTTCTCTCTCCCTCCGCCTTGCTTTTTTATGGAGTAGCGACACATATGATGCTTTTGTTAATTAGAATATTATATTATTGTGTAGCCTTTGCCATTGTGCAGTGTCGTGGTTTAATACGTTAGAGTCTCTCTCTATAAAAAGGAGAATGTATAATTATTGCAGAAAGTTACAGGAAGGATTCTCTTTGATAAAGGCAGGGAGTTTCAATCACGGAAGATGTAAGTAGATCTATCTTTGTTGCAGCTTGAATATTACCTAATCTATTTTATCGTAGAAGTTTTTTTTTGGGATTTCTTTTATATGGCAGGATTAAATTTTAGTAATAATAACGCAATAGCATACTTAGGTGCTGTTGGTTTGCACAATAGCACCATCATGCACCATGGGATAACTAATAAGTCCAACTATTGTAACCATTTTTTTTTTTAATTATTATTATTAAAGAACCTGGGA
This sequence comes from Bactericera cockerelli, assembly GCA_024516035.1. Taxonomy (NCBI): domain Eukaryota; kingdom Metazoa; phylum Arthropoda; class Insecta; order Hemiptera; family Triozidae; genus Bactericera; species Bactericera cockerelli. The sequence goes on from CM044958.1 coordinate 37,852,596, forward strand.
TCTAACTACCTGGTTCTTTTCCAGATTCTCCCACTGGTTCATATTCATTTTTATAACCATGCTCTGTTGTTTGTCTCAGGGAGATGTTTTCGTTCTAAACCTCTGTAATCCTACCCCAAGGGCTCCCTCCCGTATACATGTCTATAATCCATTTTGGAACACATTAAAACTTTTTTCAGAACGAAGATACATATTTAACTCTTTGTCCATTCTCACTCTACGCTGTCCCTCTATTTCCCCATTTAGTAACTAATATGAAAACTAATTCGTGCTGCAATGATTACACGGCTAATACCTTTAAAGGATTTAGCCTGAATTATTGAGGGAAGGATGTGATTTTTGAGCTTCATATTTGAACGTGCACAACTGCACAATGATACTGCATGCCTAGAGCGCAAACCGGCTTCTAAATTTTAATGCCACGGTAGTAGTTTATATGTAGTTTCTCTAAATATTGTTCGCTCTATGCTAGCAGTCATAAACAATACTTCAAATAGGAGAGCCTCCCCACAGGTGGTAAAAATCTTCGGCCAAATATTCTATGCGGATTCAAACTTTCTAATTCCTTTTGCAAAGTTTTTTGAGCTGGGTGCCAAGAAAAACAAATTACCGCCCGATGCATCTGATAAAGATTTCTATGACGAAGAAAATGGAAAACCCAGACAATATTATTCCGAGTAGAAACAATCTGGAGTTCCCAGCACGAGGCTAAGGAAGATCTAGTAAGCAGTTGCCAACTTCACCCCCTAGCAGCATGATTTATGCCCTCCGGAACAAATTGTGTAGAAAACATTGTGTTTGTATACAAATAAAATGTAAGGAAATATCTAAACATTGCAGTGTCGATGGAACCTCGAGTTTTCACTCTTTATTTTATTTAATGCCAAAAAATATTCAGTTCAGAATGATCAAAAAACAAGAGTGAATTTTATACCTCGATAATCATCTGAAATAAACCGAACAAGTCGTTTTTGATAGAAAAAATATATATCTAGTCTTTTGAATGTTTTTTCAGGTAAGTTACTCAAATTCAAATAAAAATTCGACACCAGCAGACATTTTAATGGAATCTTCAAAGATATTGGATTGAGATATTTGCCATTACCTCCAAATTTAAAACAAATTTCATTAAAAAGCCATTAATCCAACCGACGAACTGGAAATTTAAGGCTTCAAAACATTGACCCGACTATTCGCAAGTACTCTTTCATTAGCGGTGTGTGTCCGTCGCCTCTGTTTTATAAAGATGTTGTAGCAAATTGTAGCATAGCCTGAAATACAGTATGTTTCAGAAAAGGTGGCCACCCCCTCGTAACTTTTGAACGCGACGGAATTTTTCAATTCTGTAAAGTCCTAGGTATAGGAAGTGCCCTATGGCCCATCCTGTGGTCATATTTATTTTTGGCCCGGTCGGCCCTTCCGGCTTTTAGGCCATATTTTTTCATTTTTCTCGCGAATTTTAAATGGAATGCTATATTTTTTATTCCTGTTAATTAAAGTCTAGGTTAGGCTGAGTATAATGAGCTTTTAAAATTTTCAAAAACCTTATCAGGGGCGGAGCTAGCAGGGTGCAAGTTTCAAAATTGTCACACCCTGTATTTCAGCGTTAGTTAGATTTTTTAGTACTTTTATTATGTTTATAGGTTCAAAATATTGTTTTACACCATATGAAATCAAAATAATATTCTTGTTTACTTCTAATCACGGTCATAGTAAGGTTTTTGTAAAAGTACTTTTTTTCTCACGTCAATTTTTCCGTAAATTAATGGTGTTCTCGAAATTGGCATTTTTAGAGGTGAAAGTCTGCAGTGACATATGTTTTTTAAGCTTGAAATCGAAAGAAAACTTAACGGAGAAGCGATTAAGATCATAAAAAAAGCCATTTAACCTGCTAGTTTTTTCACGACCGTGTCCGGTAAAGTGGGTGAATTTCGTATTGAATTTTTTGTTGTTGTTGAGGAAACACTATTGGCATAGAAAATAAATAATTCTGATAAGGGAATAATACTTCAACTAACATAACTAAATGCGAAATTAAATGAAGATTATTTCTTATAAATCAGTGCCGGATAATTTTTTTTTTCTCTCTCTCTTTTTTCTCTTTCTCTCTCTCTCTCTCTTCTCCTCTTTCAAATAATTGAATTGGTTTAATTTTCACCCTCAAGAGTTTGGTACTTGACCTGGTATTTTTTTCTCTTAAATTTCGAGATAATTAGATTTTTATTTAGAGACATGGTATTTATTACTAGCAACACCAGTATGATTTTTTTTTAAATTTGGGTTTAATATCGCGTTTCAACTGCATGGTCATATCATAACGGGGGTTTACATTCCATTCGCAAAGAACTAACCAACCTCCTAAACACATTTATCTCACCCAGCCTGGGCTAGGCCGGAATGCCAGCATCACGAAGTCTTCTCCTTGCTGGACGTTGCTTAACTTCGGTGATCCTACAAGAATCGTTGCATTCAAAGCGCCATCGGACTGACTCCAGAATTATTGACAATGTGTTTTCTACAGATTTTACCAACTTACCAACTAAAATTGTCTCAAGAGGGGAAACCTCGGCCGACTTTAGAAGCAGCATTATCCGATAATTATTTTTGATACAACTTGAGCTTTGAAAAGTGAAAAAAAGAGAGATAGAAAAAAAAAAAAAAAAAAATATCCGGCACTGATTTAGACGAAATAATTTTCATTTAATTTCGCATTTAGTTATGTTTATTGAAGTATTATTCCCTCATTAGATATTATTTATTTTCTATGCCAATTGTGTTTCCTCAACAACAACAAAAAATCCAATACGAAATTTACCCACTTTACCGGACATTGTCGTGAAAAAACTAGCAGGTTAAATGACTTTTTTTTATGATTTTAATCGCTTCTCCGTTAAGTTTTCTTTTCGATTTCAAGCATAAAAAAACATATGTCACTGCAGACTTTCACCTCTAAAAATGCCAATTTCGAGAAACACCATTAATTTACTGAAAAATTGACGTGAGAAAAAAAGTACTTTTACAAAAAACCTTACTATGACCCTGATTAGAAGTAAACAAGAATGTTTTTTTGATTTCATTATGGTGTAAAACAATATTTTGAACCTATGAACATAAAAAAAGTACTAAAAAATCTAACTAACGCTGAAATACAGGGTGTGACAATTTTGAAACTTGCACCCTGCTAGCTCCGCCCCTGATAAGGTTTTTGAAAATTTTAAAAGCTCATTATACTCAGCCTAACTTGGACTTTAATTAACAGGAATAAAAAATATAGCATTCTATTTAAAATTCGCGAGAAAAATGAAAAAATATGGCCTAAAAGCCGGAAGGGCCGACCGGGGCCAAAAATAAATATGACCACAGGATGGGCCATAGGGCACTTCCTATACCTAGGACTTTACAGAATTGAAAAATTCCGTCGCGTTCAAAAGTTACGAGGGGGTGGCCACCTTTTCTGAAACATACTGTATACCCCTTTCCTTTAATTCGCTCGCAAGCTGGCACCCGAAAAAAAAGGGAATTAAAATACATTAACAAATGCAGTTGTCGTCTTGTGTATCCGAGCTCTGTGTGATATATGATCGTGCACAGTAATGCCACTAGGTAAAGAAGCTGGCACGAGCAAGATGTGTCTCCACTGGATAAAAAATAAGACGGGGGTTTAAACCAGATGCTCATCTATCTTCTGCAAGACATGAAATGGAATAATATCCAAATATTTGGAATAAAATTGGTAAAAAAATGCACAATTTAACTTGTGTTATTCAATTCGCCTGACTAATAATTCTTGGTACACTAATGTATTTTTGTTAAACATGTTTATGTTTGACATCTTTGATGTGAATTAAAAAAAAAAAAAAAAACACTTTATGTAGGTCTAATATTCAAGAATATTAAAGTGTTTTTTTTATATTATTGACACAATTGACTACTCTTGTAACTATTCAATTTGCTGTCTGCCAGAGTAGTCTCAATTATTCAACAGATAGAATCAGCATGAGATCTGGGGTAGGACTCAGTGCAGACTGAGGTGAAACAAAGTCAGCAGCAGACATCCAAGTCCAAAAGCGAAAGGTATTACCTCCCATCCTAGGAGCATTTTTTTGTGAAAATTTAACAGCAGGAAAAAAGTATATCAGTAAAATACAGATTTTTTTCGAGCAAAATACGGGAGAGTAATACTACTACTTATAATAATATACATGTAGAACCCCTCCATCTCTCTTGCACTCAGCAGAGCTCAGTTTCTGAGTGTTTTTGACAAGAGAGCAGTGAAGGGGGGTTTATGATAGCCATCAAAACCAGTCGTGAATGAGAGAGGGTGGTGAGGGGCGGGGGAGGGGTGGGGGGAAGAGAAAACCCAACTAAAAAATGTGCCAGAAGATCTTTTCATTCTTGGGGGCAGATTGAATTTCTGTCTCTCTGTTCAACTGCCCTCTTCTCTTTTTCGACCTCGGTATTCTTTGTACTGAGCAGTGGGAAACATTTCGGCTTTTAGTCGGCAGATAAAATGGAACACAAAGAGATATGCATAAGGCTGTTTTGGAAGAAAAATTGGGCAGAACGTGAAAAACTTTCAAGAACTTTTATTAGGTACTCGGGTAAAAGATTTCGGTAGGGTAAGTCACATCGTATGATGTACCTTGTACCTACATGATAGTTGCTAGTGAAGTAAATAGTGATTGATGACATTTTTATAGATTAACAATTTTACCATTATTACCACAGGTACGTTCCATTAAAATCCGATCCCGATGAACTTTCCTATTCAAATGAAGCAATGAACTGTGCATTAGTCCATGTGACTTACCAGGCATAACAGCTCAAGTCAGGAAATAACATCTACACAAATACGTACTTTGCGAACTGTCTCAAACGTTCAAAGAATTCACTAAAATAAAATATGATATACAGTCAGTACAATCATATCGGTAGGACATCATATATCTATAGCTACAACTTGTAACCTGGAGCTCTCAACATGGAATACATACATATAGAATACACAAGAGCAAAGCGCTATAAAACATAAACAAAACATAAAACAGATTTTTATGACAGAAATAAAAACAATAAAAAAAGTCGTTGCGCCAGAGGTTAAATGATTTTATTACAAATTTAAATGCCATTATTGTAATCATGTCACAAATGACATAAAAAATATAGGTATAGTTATAGCACCATTTATTAAACATTAAACGATCGACACATAAAATATCTGTTTACAGCTTTCGATGCTTGGCGATTTTTTACATAGGCATAAGAATGAATTTTGTTCATTCAATTTTTAACCCTTTAGTAATGGAACCGACCTCAGTAGCTTGATCGATAAGGGTCCGGGCGGACTTGTAATCTGAAGGTCGGTGGTTCAAGTCCCAAGTTAATCAAATATTCAGTTAATCGAGTTTGAGTAGTTGTGATATTACGATTGTGAATAATACAAATATGAAAAAAAAAACCTTTAGTTATGGTGTTATGACTAGGCATTACATAATTTTGATTAGGAGTAAATTGTTAAAGTTAACAAGTTTTCACTGGACCCCACCTAAACTGACCGTGCATTAGATAGAAATACTATATAACTATATCTTAGTTAAACTAAAAGTTGGGTTGAGCTTTGAGATGGATACAGGAAGTAGGTACTCTTATAACGAACTCTGATATTTTTAAACTCATAAATATTCGTACCCTAAAATTTTATAACATAACTTACAGCATTCTAAACACAGCGCGAGCAATGTGGAGAGAGTGTTTCTCAACTTCCTCACAACAAATTTTTATGCCACTTTTTTACCTACCAATTGACATAACTTTTATTTATACGGATGCTAAATTATGTAAATTACAAATAATAAAAAGACTATCAACTTCTTTTTCTTTATACTCGTCTCAAGATATGGTGGCTCCACTTTGGATTTTATGACGAGTGAAAATGATGTGATTTATCGGTCGTCAAATGTCTATCATCACATTTATATAACCCAGAGTTTATCTTTATTTCAAATAAAATAACTTTGTTAACTTCTTCAGCTTATGGACACACCAACACGCCACGCAGTACAAGACAAATATTACTTCCGAGAAATTTCTAAGATTAGAAATCGGAAGTATTGTGTTCGTTTTTGTAAAAAAAAATATTTTTTTGCTCCGATTTCAATTTTTTTCATATTTCTGGACGTTTCATAATCTACTGAGTAAATTTGGTTTTGTGTCCGTCTGTCGGTCTGTCTGTCTGTCTGTTAAAACGATTCCTTGTAACGCGCAAATCTCGAAAACTACTCGACCAATATTGATGAAATTTTGCACACATCTAGGAAACATTCTGCAGATGGTCCCATTTTAAATTTATCGAATTCATACTAGCGGTTCTGGGTGAAAGAGACCATGCGCCTGACCACTAATTTTTTACTTAAACGCTTATATCTCGTGAACGGTACACCCGATTTCGATGAAATTTTGTATGTATATGCATGTTATTGTTTTACATAGACTATTTATATTTATTTTTAAAATAATTAAAATTTGACTCTGATATTTCAGAAAATCCGAAATTTTGGACAAAAAAGTAAAAAAATAAGGACCACGACTTGCCGATACAGAATTTTTTGTGGAATTTAAAATGTAGAAAAAACGATATTCTACCATATAAAACAAATTTGAAGAAAATCGGTTGAGCCGTTTTGGAGGTACAAGTAATTTTCGATAAAATCTCAAAATTGGCACGTGTTTACAATGTGAAGCAATCACGAGGAAGTATTGTGTCTATAATTGGCAGTGTTTCTTTGTTATTGCTTTGACTTGAACCTTTCTAGACAAGTTCAACTCTATTGTGAATCGCTCTTCATAAAAGCTTACCAGATTTTTTTATATGCTCGTACTCATGTACTATGTCTATAAATGTCCCTATTCACCTTTGTCTCCCACTTACATGAAAGTGATCATGATCAGCTATACAACTTTGTATGTATGTACACTTGTACAACCAGAGATAGGACAACCAAGTCTGTGGACCAAAAATCCTCCCTAAAATTTCCACAAACTTCCATTTCTTATCTACCAACTATTCGCCGTATGAAAGTTCAATTTTAAGATCAGTTATAAAGAAGAAATGCATGTAGATAGAATTTTATTTCACAAGTAGTTGTGGAAACGTCTCCGTATTTCACGCGATCAGACAGGTAGAATAGATGTGATTTCTTTAGCACTATCTGCCGAGATCCCTTCACATGGAACGAGGAACTGTGTGCAAACAGTTCAACCATGAATGAGCAAGAACTTTATCAAGTACATTACAAGAACTAATGCAATACACAAATGTGTAATTTACTTGTAAGTAATTAAACTTTTGAGACGGGAGCGAACATTTCGATTTTTCCGAGACAAGAAAGTTTGGGCGATAGAACATGATTCTGTGATTACTTAAATTTATGAACTGAATAAAAATGTATGTGTAGGTATACGAGTAGAGTTGCTAGAGTGTCACATGTAAACTAAAGGTATTTTCTAGACTAGAGCTTTCGAATCTTCAGGCACATAGAGTAAGTACATACATTGATTGACTGAATACATTCAAGCAGGCAATAGAAATAGACAGTTCGATATGACAGAAAAACACAAATGCAACACAGTAAACATCAGTTCTAACCATTGTGCAATTTAGGTAATACACCAATTCCTAATGTGTCTAAGAGACTATGGGCGGGCCCCTTACATCAAGACGACACATCCTAGCGAGACATAATGACAACTTCCCCGTCGAAACAAAACTTGCCTCCCCATCAGGAAATAAAAACAACACGACGTGATTTATGGGACTTTGATAAAAAAGTTAAAGAACATTTCGAGAAATTAGCTACTCCGGTTGGCTTCATGCTTCATTCATGAGCAATACTGTTGAAAAGGGAGAGTCTTGAGTTTCTTAGGAGATATAACAGACGTATGCGTTGAAGAGCGGCAACAAAATTGATATAGGACTGAGTCTTTGGAAAGAATAAGTGAAATAATCCCTGTAATGGCTTGAAAAAATCAAATAGAAAATCACAACAAATAGAAATCTCAGAAACCCTTGTAATAATACCTACACGTCATATTGATTGCACAATAAATTTTAACACCTCAAGCTCTAATTGAAAATAAATAGTTCCATAATTTTTTCCCGGGACGTTCTGCATGACAAGCGAGTGTTTAACCACTGAGCTATCCTAAGGTATCCAAAGTTTGTCGGTCAAGCACATCCACCAATTCAAATGTCACAGTTACAGTTGAATTTTTGCAAGATTAGATTTTGTGTCTATTTGGCACATCCACTAATTTGAATACACTGCCACTGCCACATAAGGCACTGTATATTTCGTCAGACTTGGGAAAATCACGGGTGACATTACCTTGTCGAAGCTGTTAGTTAAGGAATTGCCGTATATACCCCAGAGCACTTTTTACTGTAATAAAAGCGTTCTCCAGCCACTATCATATTAGAGGAGCAAGCGGTAACATCTGCCGTCCCAAGTTAAGACGCTTAAACACTGTGATCAGTATTAATTTATTAAATACAGACGCTGTGTAGATTCCCCATGATGTCAAGGGTCAGATGAATCAAAACAGTTTCCTTCTGTGTACCGCGTGTGTGTTATGATATACTTTTCATATTATTTTCCAACAAACACCCCCCTTCTCTGCTAGAATTATCAAGAAAATATTAACACGTAACCCTTTTGTTATTAAATTGAAGAAAATGTTCATCTATTATTGCAGGCGGCGGCAGCTTGTTGCAGCTTGCAGCATATCAATGCGAGGAATATGTTGCTTGGGGTGAGGCAGCCACTCTGTGTGGAGTGCTTAGAGAGCTAATGGAGATGGCAGTTTTTTCAGTACTTAATCCTCCTCATACAGCTGAGTATGTTCACAACAATAAACACTTTATTTTTCGATCTATATTGTACAAGCGGGCTGTCGCCCGCTTTGCGGCCGAGGCATGGCCGTGAAAGCAAAAAAATCCTTTTTCGCCAATGGCAGGTGTTGTAGTGGGAATTTCGAAAAATCCCGTCTTATTGCACATCTAGACCATAAGACAAAGCTACCTACCAAATTTCAGGTTCCTAGGACTTACGGTTTGGGCTGTAGAGCGATGATCAGTCAGTGGTCAGTCATTCAGTGACTTTGACATTTATATATTAAGATAAGAATTTTCTTCATCGATTAGGCAGTGGACTCGTAATCTAGAGGGGTCGATGGTTCCTGTCCCAAGTTAAGAAAAAAATAGTAAAGCTAGTTTGGGCAATTGTGATTAACACAAATATGATAATTACGCATATTAAAATTTAGACCGCTTCGTTGTGTAAGAGGTTGGCGCTCTTGAACTTCTAAGGTTGAAGGTTGGATTCCTGCCCAGATTCTTTTTAAATAAAATATTGAAAATTCCCAGTGTGCTTCCTCTTCTGTTCAATCCCAAATGAGAGTCACAGAGAAGGACGAGGAAGTTGGTATCAGGATTCACACTCGATGAATCAAACTTACTCACCCACTCCTCCTCACTCTCCCTCGACTTATCAATGTAACAAAGACATTAGGGGTAAGAGGGATTGCTGTAATATATCATTGTGGAATTTGACACGCTTGAGTTTTGCATAATTGTTACAAGAAGGGTCAGACAATGCAAGAATGCAACGGCATGGAAATGTATGGAAAGCAAAGGGGTGCTGATTCTGATGTGATGGGAAATGTAATTATTGCTTTGATAATATTGCTGTTGTAGTGGGAGAACCCATGGCAGGATACTGCCTCTTTATTGTTTCTAGGTCATAAGTAGATGTACATTGTACAATGTACAACCCTTAGGCTAAAAATTCATTGATCAAATTAATCATTATAGCGCCAAAATAGCTTCACGGGGAAACTTCAATTTACTAACATTATTATAGGTATGTGTATTGTTCAAACCTCAGTATATTGGTAAGAAAAAAAAAGCTGTTGTGGAGTTGGCGAACTCATTTTCTAAACAAATGATAGAGATTCTCATGTGATTGTTTTTCTCTTTTGTATATTCGGCTTTAGTGAATCAGAAAAACTGATACAAAAAAGCTATGTCAACTGAAAAATTAGATTTCTGTAGCTTTAAACACTAATTTATTTCAGTCAAAGTAGGTTTTTCTAACTACAGTTATTTCTTTCTTTTTTAATTATTTTGGTAGAAATAATTAATCTATGGAGATTTGTTGAAACGGTATCTTCCCTTCCACGGATATTACCTAAGTAAGTGTCTCCGAATAAACAATGAATAAAAATTCAGGTAATTACAAAAAATGAAGAAGAAAACACGACTAATGCAAATTCTTTTTTCTCTCTACTTTCCTTCTTTAGTTAATGACACTTTATTTTCCATCCTGGAGTCTTTCCTAATCTATATGTTTCAAAGTAAGAAGATTTATTGTTAAATAATTTTAAGTTTTTTTTTCCTTGAATTTTTTTTTACAGATTAAACTCAAGTTTAAAATTTAAATAAGTATTTTATTTTCCTTTCTACCTCTCTCTTATCACACCTTTTTTTCGTAAGTACAAAAAAATAAATGACTTTTTTCTCTCCCAGTTTTTCAATTTAAAATATACATTATAATGAGGAATAGGGGTCCACTGCTATTTCAATGTGTTTGTTACAACTATAGTACCTATTTCAGAGAGTCAGAATTTTTTAAAACCAAATGCATTATGTCTTCCTATGTTTATGTTGAATCAAGTGAACTATTATTTCTATTACATCAAATTAAATTAGATTGCTTTCGAAAACTAAAATATACCAGGTCAAAAATGTAGGGACAATTTTCAAAAAAAAAAAAAAAAAAAGAGAAACCAAAACTTCCATTAGATTCGATTGACCTCTCATAATCATTGATTATCCCTTACTTTCTTGGACGATTTTCCTTTTCTTGTGTACAAATATTGAATACTTTCCCAAAGATCTATTTAAAAAAAAGAGTACATACAAGTGACAATTCCAGCCATTCACTCACCATGAATTGTACCAACATTACTTCAACAATACCTGCATAGTGTGCTCCTATATTTATTCCAAGTCACTTACCTGTAACAAAAATAAAAATAAAGAGTTAGTTCAAAGATCAAAAAATAAAAACTATATTTATTTGGCTTTCTAGTGGCAGGGTTCTCACATGTGAGCTCTTCCACTCAACCACTCAATATTACATTATCGGTTGTGTGATGATAGTCATTTTCATCTTAGGAACACATTATTTATCAAAAAAAGATCAAATATACCTAAAATAACTAGACCATACATAAAGAATAAATCCACAGTCAATTTACTGCACAAGAAAAAAATATTTGACAGCATCAGGAATCGCTCCCGGATCTCTTGTGTGCTAGTCTAGTTTTGAACAAGTGATGACTTCCTGGGTTGCACTGAAGACAGATAGGAGTGTGGAAGAGACAGAGAATAGAATAGGGGCGATAACAATTGGGAAGATTCAAGATCTTGTGGAGGAGGAGGAGAGGGAGAGAAAGTTGGTCGGGATGAGATAAGGAAAATTGTGATGTCATGGCGGAGTGATATATGTGCTCCACATTTCCATACGAGGGGAGGGAGGGGAGTGGCTTTACACTTTTCCTATTCTTTCACAATGTGTACGTCATACAGCATAAGTACCTATGTGTACGAAGTATAACCAGGATATGAACAATCCACATTAAGAATGTAGCAAGAATCGGGTTTCGAAAATTTAAAAATTGGAGATTCAATTTTGTTTATGTATTATAATACATAATAAATTCAACAAATATTTCCATTCCCGCACCATCTTCATAAGAAAGAGCCATCACTCTCTCTTTCTCGAATTTAATTTATTATAACTACTTGAGATAATATTGCAACAAGAAATTTTTATGTTAGGAATACTTGAATGTGAATGAGTACCTATGTTTATTTGTATATTGAGTATTTTTTTACATTCATATATAGTACGAAAATGTTGGAACCGACCTCAGTAGCTCCAGCGATAAGACGGCGGATTTGTAACCTGGTCTGTAGTTCGATTCCTAAGTATGGCAATTGTTTATTAAATAAAGAGATTTGAGCTTGAAATTTAAGTTTGAGTAATTGTGAACGCTTGTGATAAACATCACATGACAATAACTATGACTTTACGTAAAAGTTGGCCACACCATAATAAAAATACACGAAGGAGATATTAAACAAACTAATTTTAGGTATACGCTGATCTGAAGAGATGAAAATTTGAAAAACTTCTATGTATAAAAATAAGAGACGTGAGTATCAGCAGAATTTTTATGCGACTGCTTTATGTTTTTCCAGAAACATAATTCGTTATATTTGCATATATAGGTAAGTAATACATATTCATCTGAGATGTATAAGGTACATAGTACATATACCTACCTCCCTAACGTATTACACAGAAATAGTTAGATTTACCGTATCTAACTGTTTACCTGTAATGTTACAGTATTGCTCTAAAAAGTATGTATATATAAATATACATATTATACACACATAAATGTAAGTATTGTGAAGTACCGAAGAAATTTTCTTCAGACTGGAACTTCATAAGTAACTTAAATTTAACCTACATATTTGTTGTCGTGTGGATTTCTGTTTTAACTTTAAAGTAAAGTGAATTAATGGTTTCCGTACTTTGATTTATATTGTGAAGAGGAAAGGATTTAAATCGAAATAAAATCAAGGAAATCCATAAGAAGGAAACCTGAAAGTTTTGCACAAAGTTTTAGTTCGACAGGGCTCATCTATGATGGGGCGGCAAATGAAGTCAGCTTTTATAAATAATCAGAAACCACAAGAGCTTTTTGTTGATGTTTTTTAAATTTGGATGCTTTGGGACATTTTTGCTTTTTTTATATCAAAATACTTTTTTATACAACCCAGTCCCACGTACCGCTTCATCTGGTCTGGATATTGGTTCCAGTGAAGGATTCTACAACGGCCTCAGACATTATACCAAGGAGTGAAGGAGAGGTAACTAAATTAACCATGCTCATGATGGCCATTGAATGATAATGGTGAATATGAGGGGTCCAAATATTCGTTTAACTTTAGTTGTTTTGTCCGCAAGAGACGCATGAAATCTTTGTTTCTAATACATTAAAAAAGCGATGACTCAGTGACCAAGCAACCAATACCCCCCACCCCCCTGAATATGTTTAATCCGGTCCATTAAGTTATCCAACTTCTATATGGATTCTCATCTCCCTCTATCTCAAGATACAGGGTGACCCATCACAAGTTCACTTCTCGATGCAATAATCACCACACCACAACTTAATGGCAAATGGCAATAATTTCCAAAGTTTTATTACAAATATCATTATGAATGGCCTTTTATCACAAATTCTATCCTTATTACAGGAAATTCAATACCACTAATTCTTGCTCTTGATTCACCCAGTATTCCTCATCTCCCTGTCTAACCCCCATTACTTTTCTAATCTCATTTTTTCATACTTCCTCAAAAATATTCTTCTCTCTATCTTGAATCTTCGTCGGGAAATCGTCTCGCTGAGAGAACCATCGCCAATACAATAAATTTTGATCAAAATCATGAGGAATTGAAAAATAGTTGGAAGGGTAGCCTGTTTATTCTATCTAAAATGGTGGTTATTTTTTTAAATCAAGACTAGAAGATACTTTGCGTGTTTTAGACTATAGTTTTCTGGATACGAATTCTCTGGATATAGGATAGGTACCTACTAATATCATAAAAAATAATCTATAGTACCTAAATATAGACTTATGATAAAGCTATTTAGTTAGTATATTATCTATGTTTCGTGCAGAGCCTTTTGACTTAAAAATAGCAGGTCCAACGCTCTGTTTCACAATATGTAATTGTAAAACAGAGCGGCTGTAAAGCGTTTTCCAAGGATCCGTATTTTTTATCCTTTCCCATGAATGGACAGAGGAGGCAGAAGGGAGGGCTCATAAATTTTCGCATTTCTTATGACACGGGTCATAAAACAATCTCAGAAAATCATTACGGAACAATTTAAAAACATAATATAAAAAAAACTCTCAATACTATTATGGTATGGATTTTGAAAGGGGTGCGGGGAGCTTTGAGTTTAATATTTTGAACAGAGGGAAAATTTTCAAGTACTTTCCCCACAAGAGGAATGTCCAAGAAGTATTCCGTTAGATAATAACATAAGTTTAGTATACAAAAGTCCTAAAAAATATTATAGTACCTACATCATCAAAATTTCAACAAAATTTAGAGACCAAAATGAATGACTAGTTTTTAGTTTGTTCAAATTTGTGTCTCTACAGTAGCATAATATTTTTTTGATGTTGTGATAAATGTAAGAGTATTATTGTGACTTATAAAGAATCCTGATAATATGTAGGTAGAACTAGATTTTTATAAAAAAAAATTCAACAACTTACTTCATTTGTCACATGGATGAAATTTATAATGAATGGTAGACTTTTCATGTAGATTGTCTTTATCTGGCAACACCGATTTGTAACTCCATACATATTTTTAATATTTTAAGTTGTTCTTTGTATTTATAAAGTTTTTTTATTATTTATTTAGCTTGATGATGGTGTCAAAGAGAATGTTCAATAAACACGTCACTTGCTCGGATATAGGTATGTATTGGTCTCATTTCCGATATCACGAGGGCGGAGAAAAATAATTGCCTGTGTTGATGCTGCCATTTCTATGCAAGAACATACATATGTGCCAGGAAATAATATACAAGGGATTTGGGAGAAAATAAGAAATCCCTCTTTCTCTTCTCATTTTTTTCCACACTCGTTCATATTTTCTCCCTCATATGGGAATTACAAAGTGGTCGAAAGCAATTTTGATATCAAAAACTACATAGAATAGAATTACGTGTTTATCATGTATAGTGGCTGATTACCTATGAAGGTTCGGTATACTAGCAGATATTTTACTTAGCTTTTATATACGTATGGCAAAATTTTATGGGATTAGATTTTCCCAAGTATCATATACTATAACAGGTAGTTCAGAAAGTTTTGCTCTACTCACGGTGTTCTTAGGATGAAAGAATCAAAAAATCTTGCCTGTAAGACTAAATTTGACTGCTTCTATCAATAAATCATTACTTGGAGGTTTTTCAGCAAGAGGTTTCTGTTGTCATGAAAGCTCTTGAACTGGATTATTCTGTTGTCAATGATTCTTTCTGTAGGTATACTTTATCGCCTTATTGTACTTTTGTTCGGGCTCTATCTAACCTTCAATATTCTTATATTGACATCTTCACAGTTTTGATCAAATTTTTAGACAGTCTGTGCTAGTTGCATTAATATTATAAGAAAAGTTAATTTTCCCGCAGCATGTAGCTGGTAGAAGCAATATAAATATCCCCCACTTCTTTAAGATATAAGAAGGAAGTGAAATCAAGCTACAGCTTTAGGTTTTCACATAAATCAATTTCAATCTGCTTAAACTATTTCCATATTAACAAAATATCCAATCCGTGATATCTCACGTTTATATGAATATATTGATCAATTTTAATAATTCCAATGATGATTTTTACTGACAAGTGTATAAATTCTTAACAGACTATTGCACATAATAATCTTATTAAGAAGCTATTTGGTACAGTTTGTATCCAATGACACCTTTATTATTAAATTCAAACATTTTATTATAAAATTAAAGACCTACATATTCCTTGAACTTCTGAGAATCTTCATTTAATTGTTCATTATAATTTTCAACACCTGGCTATGTTCTCACAATAGAGAAACTCAACTCTTTATTTATTGTTCCAATTTGAAATGTTTTTTTCCTTACTTTCCAGCCATTTCTTTTCCTTCGGACATAAATACCTCACCTCTACTTTTTTCCTTGTTTAAATAACAACCTTTCTTTTTTTTGGTATTTTTCTACCCAATTTTGCATTCAAGTACCTCTTTCTTTCTCTCTCCCCTTCACTCTACACAAATGCTTTTGCCACAGCTCTTTTTTCTCTTTCAATAAAAACCCATTAACTCGATGTTTACACTAGATGGGCGTTAACAAATAAATTATATATATAAAAAAAAACTTGCTACTGGTAGCATACTAGGGTGTTGTGTACACCTCAGAAGTTTGAACTTTGTGAAGAACAAACAGAAATGCTCGGAAGACGTAGAACAGGAAGGAAAATAAAAAGCTCCTTCGTCATTAGTGAACAGTTCCTGACGGTAAACATAACTATCGTACAACTCTCTTTCCCTAATGGTCTTCTATCAGTAATGCTCCAACAGATCAATACGTAAGACAAATTTAACAAAAGTCTACATAAATAATTTGAAATCAAATAATCCAAAAAATATCAATAGATATCGAGCATTTAGAGGTGTATTCTGTATTGGTGCAATGAACACATCCACTAACAACTATTGAGTATCCGTTAAATTCTATTATGTTACCAACATCAAAACACTTTAAAATCAAGATTTCAATAAATAAACCATCGAGCACTGCTGGTCTGAGGCACTGATTGTAAGTCAGGTTATGCAGGTATCAGTGAGTTCGATTCCCAGCCAATGTATGAGTTTGTCTTATTTAATTGAAAACTGAACCACATTATAATAAATTGTGAGACCTATTTAGGTAGTATAGGAATATACATTCTACTATTACATAATACATTAAAAAGGTCTGACCAATTTTTCAATAGAGCCCAAGCTCAATGATCCTATCTTTCGAAACCATTAATTTTAATTCCCAAAATATTGAGACACGGACAACAGGAACGATAGAATCTCATCTCAATCTACTGATCTAGTAAACAATCTAGTAGTGCGGGATGACCAAGCGATCCTGACAATTAAATCAATTTATTTTCTGACAGGAAACGGAAGAGGCTGTTGATTGGCAGCTCCTAATTTATATCTTAAGAAAATATCTCTATTACACGGCTTACGAGTTATTCTGCTGTGTCATTCGAAATTCCTGCACAGGAGAAATGTTTTATTAAAACAAAAAAACATTATTAATAATAATAATATCACCGTAATATATAAATAAATAATATTTAAATTTAAATAAATGGGAATATTATTTACACTATGTAAATGTACTCATTATTGCTTACGAATAGAATATGTAACTCATCAATTCTTTAAGATGAAAGACCTTTAAACAAAAGACGATGTTCACTTGGACTAACATCGGCAGGTATCAAAAAATCGTTGTAGAAGCTTGTCAAATCCATTGCTATAGCAACAGAACCATGTCAAATCCATTGTTTCATCAGAATCATGAGTTTTCTATTCGTGACTAGTGCAACCTTCAAGTTTTGTTTTGATGGTCTGACATGTCACCTGGGCATGTTACGTGCTGCATGATTTCCAGCCAGTTCAATTAAACAAACTTTAATTATCTTTTAGTTTCAGAAAATTACACCATCAGTTCTTTTACATAGCAAGTACCACAACAGTAAAGTAGAGTATTATACATAGTTGCACTAATTTTAAAAATAAACATCTTTTGAGTACCTACAACACTAAGTAGGTAGTTAGTTAGTAAGGACAGCAGGAATATACATAGGCTCAATGAACAATCAGAAAAAACTGACACAAATTCTAGAAGAAGATACCTGCACATTCTAAAAATATAATTTCCTATTATAACCCATTTCAGTACAAAAAAACGAACACAATACTTCCAATTTCTAATATTAGAAATTCATCGGAAGTAAATTAGGACATTTGTATTGTCGTTTGGATTACTTTGAAGTATTAAAGTTCTAAATGATGTTATGTCCATTAAAAAAAGAAAGAAAAAAAAAGGATGGTTTCAATTAAAATCCAGCTCATACCTCAATAGCTGTCACCAGAAAATTCACACAAAAGAAAGCAAATTTGTCAATTTTATAATTTGAATCTGGTGTGATCTGAAATCGTTTGTCTATAATTTATTTCGACTATTGCTTTACGCATGTCACCAAAAGCAGTTTGATATACTGAAAGTTAAGATACGGAGAACAATAGACTTGTTAAGAATAATACCTACATTCTTATTTATATAAATATTCGTGTATGTATATTATTCAAAGACGACTGACGTAAATCCATGATACAATTAAGTATATAAACACGACTTAGTAGTCAGTAGCGAACAGTGCAGGATTTTTGTGTAAGAAGTTGAGTAGGTTTTTTGTTTTAAATTTTACATTTAGTTCTTTCTTGGTAATTATTAAAGAAGACATTTCATAAGAGAGCTTTTGACAAAAACAATTTACTTGATACCAGTTTACATATTAACACTTTCATGGAGGCTGTTTCTCAGAAGAGGAAAATGTCAACAAGATACTCGACACAGATAAGTCACATTCTTCAGACACGTTTGATCAATATTGTAATCATCTGCATTGATATTGCAAAATTTCTCACCTGTCTATCTACGATCTGAAATACCTGACACGTCCTGGGAATTGCACTAATCCAATTCTGGTTTTGCAAACTAGTGCCATTCTGAGCAGGTTCACCTTTTCCACTGATTTCGATTTTTTTCTTCTCTTGTTTATATGTTTTCAAAATTGAGCCATTGTGCTGTTTAATACTTCCAGCATCAAGATTCGAATTCACAATTGTCCAAACTAAGGAGTCGAAGACGGATCTTTAGTGGTTCTGCGTATGTTATTGTTAGCATTTTCAAGATTTGCATAAAAGTTATTCAAAATAAAGCTTCAAGACAATACTCTGGACGTAGATTTATAGAGTAGAGACGAGGAGATGTAAAGATAAATCCAAATAATGATATTGTTTTATGCATAAGCAAGCAGTATTGTATTTTACTGCTGGTATGTCAACTTTCTGGTTCATTTTCCAGTCATCCACCGGAATTGAGTGTTTCTCTTGAAAATTCTCAATGGGGTTTTCAATCAAATTATTTCTTAAATGAATGTCCAATGGTTTTCAGCGTCAGTTAAATATAAGTACTACCTATTATTTTTTGAAAGCCTAGTATACGCGTACAACAACTTTTGTTCAAAATATTTATAATACCCATAGCGAGTAAAATTTATAGTACGAGTTCCTCAGTGATCTTTAAGAATCAGAAAATTTCTTCTTATTTGTATAATTAGATTTCACTTAAATTCATGTCGAAACCTTGGGACTAATCAGCAGAAACATCTTGGAGTCATCCGCTTAGCTTCACAAGTATTTGTCGTCGGCATTAGACTTTCGTCGAGTTCGCATTCCAGAGGATTAGAGCAAGCAATAAACATAGTTACCTAAGTTGACGCCCTGCCACCACAGAGCTTACCTCGGACAACAAATTGATTTGCATCTCGACTGACCTTTTTGAAATTCTTGGATAGAATAAATGACCAATTAGTGCTTTTAGGCCTTCATTTAAATTACTTGATTACAAGATATTTTTCAACCAAAGTTAACTAGGGTACCAGTTGAATGATGTAGAATGAAACACAGAAAACCATCATCAGATTTCGAACAAATGGATGATCGGGAAATCCCAAGAAATAAACAAAGAAAGAGAGAATTAGTTTCAAATATACAAGAACCCTATGGGGAATCCAAAGTTGGAAATTCGGAAGAGGCAACGCCTGTGGTGGCTTTTCTGCAGGCAGATTCAATTAGAGCGACGGTTTCAGATTACACAATTATTCAAATGAGCTCTCCTCCTCTCAGTCTGAATAATTCAATGTATATGCTTTCTCTTTTTTCCACAACTCGCATTGCTGTCGAAACATAGCCTGGCTGTTGTGGTGGCAACAGCGACAAGCCCGATGATTGAAGAGGAATTCTTATGTGTTAATATCTACCAGTTATATGAGTAAGTCTCTTCTTCTCAAATGTCCTTATAAAAATATGAGGCACCCATAAGAAACAATCAAATTTATATAAAATAAAAAAATGATCAACTCAAAATTTAAATAGGACACAAACATTAAGCTATTATTTATGGCATGAAAATAACATTATATCATAAAATTGGATTTTTTAAGCCTAACCAAGAACTTTTTAAAGAGTTTTCTAGAATAATACACGTTTCTAAACAATAACCACTATTATTCCCTCCTAATTTAATTACTGATAATACATTTCGCTTTGGGAGATAAGAAAGGAATTCTAAATACAATAAACCTATCAATTTCAATAAGCAAGGGAGGGAAATTTGATTAGGAAGTATATTATGCAAAGTTCGAAAGGATCTTTGTCGTCTTTTTAAGAATATTTTCAATGTGAAACACAAATTTGAAATATCTTTCCCCATAGTATGCTATTTTCAAGGATTTTTTCATGGAGGTTATAACATCAGGAAAATGCCTTTGGTTATTTTTCCACGTTTCTACTTACAAGCCTTGGACCGTTTGAAAAAAGCCTGATATACCCAATGAGACTGCTATTTTTTACTGTACGTATAAGTATAATTAAATGTGGAACTTATATACACAACCCCAATGACGGAGAATGTCAGAACCGATTCCATCGAAACTTATTGATATTTTAATTGATTCTAAAAATGTACATACCAAGGTTTGATCTAGACAATAGCATTACATTCCATCGGAAGAGATTCCTCAATCTCAAGAGGATTGAAATATTCCCATCACAATTCCAAATCCCAAACATTAACCAGAGGTTTATTCTCTTATGAGATCAGATAGACAAGATAGGAGCGAGGGCAAGAGGTTCATTTGTGTATCACAAGAATACGAGAATTAAAAAATAAGAAACATTGAAGACTGTTGGTTACTGGTGGTGAAAATACGTACGCTACATAGATTTAATGTCAATTTGATACGTGAGTATGTCTCATGGATCTTATTGTGAACGTAAGTGGACAAAGATACGAGGATTGTAATATTGATGAATCTGCAAAGAGAAGTACTTTGAGCTCGAAATAACGTCAAATGAAAATGAGAAATATGGAATAAAAAACTAACATTTAAAGTTGATAACTTTGAAAATTACTGCAGTAGGTATGATAATGTTCTGAAGACGTGTGCAGAGGTACTGGCGATTCTCTGATCACAGAGAACGTTCACAAGTTAGTCATAATGGTGCTTGATTACCGTGGAATGCAGTCTCGTTATCTTGATTTGTGGACCAGACCCCAGACCCCCGCTGATGTCATCATGGGGTCACCAAACAGAAAAGAAGCTCCATTGACACCTGAACAATATTCAAGATTAAAAAATAAAGTTTAAAATTTATCGACCTTCTTTACATGTAGGATCAAATTTAAATTCGCTGGCAATCCCAATTTAAGATGACAAATCCTCTTTAAATCCTGATACCGTGCCAAGATTGCCAAGGAATCAGCACTTTGCCTAAGAGAATATTCATACATTGTAAATATTGGACTTGCGACTCAACTGAATAATTTCAAGAAAACTATTAACAATGGATGACACTTTAATAAAACTGAAGCATTAGATGAAATCACTAGATTACACAAAGATAAAACAATGACACTATTGCAGTAAAATAATCTAAACACCTACTTTCTGCCTGCCTTAAATCCTAAAACTTTAATAAAACACATTCAAACAAAACTCATTAAATCCCGACCGAAACAACACAGGTATACAAGCAGAAGCAGAGGAGATATCAAGGAGATAGGAGATGAAAGTTTCATTATAAAACCCGAAAACTTTACTCAAGGAAGAAGAAAAGAAAGTAATTTAAAAAGAGAAATGAAATATTAGTTTCTTATATGGCGTTTGCTACTCTGTTGTTTTCTCAGCTCGTATTTTGCAATTTCATTTCAAAAAAGGTGACTTTTCGGGAAGCTCTCATTTAATCCCTCAAAAACATTCGAGTTTTTATGGCGTAGCTTGAGAGGACAAGAGACGCAATATCCTTTAAAAGGATCAACATCGGGCAGAAACCCCTGTTTTTCATTTCCTGCCTGACACTAGTTCATTAAGTAGGTGTTTGGGAAGCTATTAGACGTCTCTCTATTACTCCGCAGAGACTCGTTTCGGCCCCCTCTATCTACACGTAATGCTTTGCAATTAGCTTTTTTCTCTTTTCTTCAAGTCTCTTGTTTGGCTTGTTATGTTTTCTTCCAAGTCAATTTTTATTTCTTTTTAAAATAGTGATTCTGTGTTGCTTCTTTTTATATTCCTTAACATTGAATAAAAATTACCATCATGACAAATTTTATAGTGTTGGTGAAATGGAATGTTCTTGAAGACCGTGAACTGCTTGACTTTTGAATAAATTCACCCATTACAATACTTACTTGGAATAAAATTTAGTTTCCAACCTCAATTATTTGTAGAAGTTTTGAAAAGCTCTTAAAAATGATGTTACATATAACGAACATATCGCTAAGACATTTTTGTGAAACTATTCCGTATTTATGCACAGAATATGTATTACCAATCTTCTTATAAATTTGAACATATTCAACACATCCAAAAGTCCGACAGGGAATATTGAACCAAGTAGTTCTCTTAGTGTAATATTTACAGCCACGTTCAGCCCATCTTTAGTTCCCCCCAGTCTGCAGCTGTGACAATCAGGCTGGGCGGAGGGGCGGTGGCATTACAAATCCAAACACTAGCAGCGACCACATGATGTGTGCGTGGTGGGGGACACTAATGTGTCTTTGGGGAGCAGGCACATTATATTCCTATTCCAAATTGAAAGGGTTGAGAGATTTGAAAATGCAATGGGGAAACGAATGTGGATGTGTTCTGGAGCGGATGAGCAGCCTGGAAATTCTGAGGAGATTCGGTGTCGCGAGTCTACAAAGCACATTTCTAATGACAATGAAGTGTAGGATTAGTACATTATTATACTTTAAATCTCAGACTGCAGTAGCTCTACCTCTTTAAAACGAGGTCGCAAACGTGTCTTGTAATAGAAGACTTGTAAAATCGAGGTCGGTGGTTCGAGTCCCCGACAAATTAAAAAAAAACCTACAACCTTAGTTCCTAGTCTCTATAAAGTAGCTGTCGATTTCATGCTCATACTGCGGATAGTAGATAAAAAATGTCTTTTGGTGCTATGCATACAGAATTTCAAAGGCTCAATATTGAAGCACATTTACACTTGCTGCTTCTAGGGAAGGTTAATAGGGCGGATATATTTTACGTACACATCCTAGGCAGAGTTGCTATCTTCTCGCTTGTAGCTTCACACGTTTTTTCATCATGAAATCCCTTGGGACTCCGGGGGGATGTTATTTATAGCTCCTGTCTTTTTCCTACCCCTCCTCAGCCTCCTCTTAATTCCCGTCTTTTTTACGCTGTTTTTTAATATCGAAATGCACCTTGGGCTTTTTTTTCTTTGCATCAGACACTACATCCAGAAACACAGTGTCAAGAGAATATCTTTGTACTATACAGTGGGTTAGTTTAAATTTCTCATTTTCTGAACATCATAATACCACCCATATTTGGTTTGGCTTTAAGGTAAAGTACCTACCGAGAGTAACACCACACCATACAGTATCAGGGTACACGTCAAGTTAAAGTACCTATTTAGTTGAACATCATTCCACCCAGTATTCGGGTTATCGTTAAGTACCCATCTAGTGTTAATGCAGTCGTAAAGTTCATACACAAATTCATTACAGCATTGCAGGGGATTTCACTGTGCGCACATTATGGACCACAGGTACTGCCAGTACATAATACAGCTATGTCACTTATCAGCCGTTATAAAAGGTAGGATTTAATTTACGTGTAGAAAAGTTGTAGATTAGGCAAGTATTACATTATTTTCATACTGCCATAGTTCCGCATGTAAGAAGCCTACCCTCCCACCAAGATGCTGGACTGAAATTATAGCTGGTGCTGATATACTTATCATTATAGAACGTATTCCCCTATTTTTTATCCAGAGAAATTACATATTACAAATGAAGAAGAAGAAAATGAGAGAAAAAAAAAACAAAGCGTCAATGGAACAACGGCATCAAAATAATGATATTTCTCATTGCTACTTGTAATCCCACTAGATCTTTTTCATTAGGCAAGAACCGAACCCAACCCTACTCTCCCGGTCCATTCCATCTCACTCTATCTATATCTTCAACAATTTTCCCAATTTTACCGCACGTTCCATCATTTATCATTTTCCCTTTTCTTCATAAAAAAGCTCTCTCGGTGATCTCACCGTTTAAATTAAAAAAAGAAAAGTTTGCCTCTTCGTTTCTATAGACAACCTATTGACATGTATATGTATAGGTATAAACGTAATATTTATATAGGTATACATGAATTAGAATGCATAGGATAGGAAGGAACATAAGATAGGATAAATATAAATACCTACTTAGTATTATTCTATTATTGATAAGTACTTTAGTATGCATTATGCACAGATTGTGTATGTGGCACATCCACCAAAATCTATAAAATATGGTCTTTTTTTTTCAGACATATGACTTCATATAAACAGTACTTTCATGATGCTAGGAAGTAACTACCAATAGAAAAATCACCTTGAGTAGTAGAAATATCAAATGCGAAATTCGATTACCAAGAAAACTTTCAAATAATATTCGCTCAAATCGTCGAATGCCTCCAAAAAGAGTAGGTACATAAATTTGCCGATGGAACAGAAGACTGAAGAGGCGGAACCTGTTCAGAGTACAGAGTTTTTTCGAGTCTATTCACTGGGCTTTTCTTCTGTTTTTGCTTTCTATCAAAGTATCATTATTACTTTCATGGTGGGAAAAAGCCCATAGTCACCTACGACTCATCTCTCCCTCTCTCTTTCTCTCTCTCCCCATGGTTATGCGAATAACACGAACGGGGACCTGGGTTTGATCCCCAGCAGAGTAAGATTTTTTTACGCTGTACTTGGATGTTCGGGGTCCACTCAGCTCGTGAGGAAAAATAATTAGTTACTTGTATGAGTAATTTCCAGTGGCGACATTACGAGTTGGCAATGAGTTATTAGGCAAATGATGTTTGATGAGTTTCGTATGCTGAGCTACTCTTATTATACCATACTAAACTTGTGTAATAATAATATTAACACTTCCATACCAGACACGGCCGGTGGGAAATTTTTTTGGGGTACTGCCACATAAGCCCCCTAAAATGGGTTTTATAGAGTCGCTCTTTCAGTATCCAAAGAGTTTGAGTTTGTTTACCATGCCAATCTTAATAATTATGTATTAATTATCCTAGAAGTGTGATGATTTTCAATGTGTACGAGCCAGGACTCGAGAAAACCCTCTTTTTTTTTCTTTTTCGTCTGGGGGTGCTGTGGTTCCGCAGCTCCTTAGAACCGACCGCGCCTGTTCCATGCAAAGTTCTATCAAACAAAGCTAAGCTTTTTTTATTAAACCATGCACACTACACATTGTTTTCTTCAGTTTTTTTCCTCCAACCCCATCTCATATACCAAGATGATTTACCATCATAAGTTCTCATTTGCTTCCCCATTCCTCCACAACACCTCATTTTCATTTTCTTCCTCATTTGGTTCATACATTATTCCTGATATTATTTTCTCCTCTTCCTCCTCCTCTTTCACTTTCTCCTTTCTCGAACATAATTGTGAAGAACAGCTTCATTTTTATTGATATTGGTACACAGGTAGTTTTCAAGGATGGTTCATCTATGGTTATTGTGTTGATTTGGAGTAATATTTATAGAACATAAACAACAAAATACTTTCGGTAAAGAAAGATAGACTCGGAAGTAAAATTATAAACATGCATGGATTGCAGAGTGTAAGAAGTCTCAAAGCAATGGTCCAGACTACAAAATTTACCAACTATTTCTCCCCATACTTTCATATAATCAGCTAGACGACAATAAGTTGCAATGTTGTACCAAAAAGAAAGTCAGAGGAAGAAGGATATAAAACTTTTATTTCGAGGATATAAAACAACCATTTCACAAGGCAGTAGGCAGTCTAGATGAAACAGCCCCCAAACCGGATAGAGTGTGTGATTTTTACGATGAATAAGGTGCGTCTATTAAACAAGAGGGTTAAGTGTGTGTAAAATAAGCCCAACAGCCCACCCCTAGCAATCTGCGGGCCAAAATGACCCAATAGCTCTCGAAATGGTCGTAAAAGCTATTTGTTTTATAGTCGAATTCTTTTTTCACCCCTTCTCCCGCTGTTTTGTTTATTTCTTTATTTTGGGTTGTAAAATTATCATATTCTTTTTTTCTTCCCCTCGAGTTCTAGACCAAGCTGTACTTGTGTTCTTATCTTGATTTGAGATTTCCTTTCCAGTCTTACTTTCCTCTACCATCCTTTCATAGTAAGTTCGTTGTATAATTTCGGTGAACATTTTTATGTATCTACTACATGAACTTTAAGTCGACTTGACGTTTTCTTCGCGAAGAGATGTATTAGGCTTACACAGTTGAGAAATGCGTTCATTACGTCCATGAATTGAATATAATTACTTGCAGTAAAATAAAACAAAAAATCTTTTATTTATTCTTTCTTTTTTTTTAAACAATTTTTTATTTACCTGTAAATAGGTATTACTGTAATCGTAATTTCAAAACGAAATAATAATTTACTGTGCTTTGGGTAAGAAATGAAGTGAGAACAATCCTTATTATGACACAAGTCAGGACACCACATCATAACGCGTGGATTTAACAGATTCATGCAAGGTAATTTATTCCCCCAATCTTTCTTCCCTTCAATATTCCCCATAGCCCAATACCTCCGGACAGCTAATAGTTATTTATTCCCATTGTGCTTCCACATTCTTCTCTTATATTTGCTATTCTCCGCCACACTCCCCCGTCATTTTTCTCTTCCTTCTATTTTTATTGTTTTCTATGTTTCAATTTGTGATTTCTTTTCCGGGTTTTATTGCATACTTCAAATTTCTGTCTTTTTCTCCCCTCGGAATTATACAGCTCCATCCTGCTGCAGAATTGGAAGAGACAAGTGTATGTTGACTATGCTGAGCAGCAGAGGAGGCAGTGGTACAGAGGAGCTACTGCTAATATTCTGACATGGTGAGACAGTCTCGTCCTGTGTCAAATTACTTGAAACCAGGAAAACCAATTTGTTGGATTTAATATGGGTAAATGCCATTCTTGCATCTTCCTTTACATGAAATTAGGTAGCAGCCACTGAAACTGTAAAATGAGGGTTGTAGCTGTGTCAGAACCAGGACTGATGCAAGTCTGCCAGGGTAAGAATGTACAATGGCGCCCGCACTGGAGGAAGCAGAGGATGGAGAATGTGTTTGAGTGAAATACTTCTCTTTATTCTCTCCTGATTCCATCTAACTCCGGGGGAGTTATATAAAATTTACGCTACCTAAACAAACAAAATGAAATTTCTCTCGCTTTCTCCTCTGTTCATGTCTTTCGTATTTTAATAATAAATGATGCACACAACAATTAGAGTTCCATTTGTAATTAGTTGAATTTTCAAACTAGAGTAAGGAACGAGAGAAAGAAGAGAATGAAAGTTGGGGAGGTGGCTCAAGCTGTGGACTTGGCGTTTGCAGCACAGACGCTGTATCTCACAAATCCGGATTCAAGATCTCTACCTTATCCATCAACAGCTAACTGCATTTGTTTCTGGACCAGCATGCCTTATCAGTCCATGATTATTTCTTTATTGAGTGAGTTCACTATTTATGGATTACATTGATAATGCCTTGTGCTTGTGAAATGGTAGTGCTATTAAAGCCTAATAAAATAAGAAATTCAATACAATTTCTGATATGGTATTTATTGTATGTCTCTGGTTAAAAAATAATGATCTAACATGGTTCAAAAGCCGCTTCTTTCTGCTTCTTTTTAAGAGTAAAAAACTTTCAACGCCAGCATGTTGTTTGGAAATGGAATAAAATACCGGTCACTCGACTCAGTCGCTACCCGCGCCATGGCTGCATCAGGTCCCGTTCAAACTTTATCCATATTTTTCCAACACCCTTACCAGCTGAAAACTCCCTATTACCGGAGAGTTTTCTCACAAATTAAATGCGACATTTAAAGAGAGAAAAAATTAATTAAAATAATAATAATAGGAACTGTGACAGTAAGTTGAGAAATTCTTCGCGCGTTCCTTTAATTTCGTTATATCATAGGAAAAATATGCTGAGATTTACGTACCGCTATGGGGTAGGAAGGTTTGTTCAGATTCAGGAAGAACAAATTTAATAAGAAAGAAAGTTATATTTTCTGTTCATGAAAATCTACCTGATAAATAAAGTTTTAACAGAGAGGACGGATGGTGACTACAGAGCACACAGGGGGTCTACAAGTGACGGGATACGTTTTCAAGAACGAGTATAACTTTATGAGAACGCCGTATTATAATACGCCCATGTCAGCACTTTGTACTTTCCATCAGCTGTAAGATAAAGAAAGTACAGTCACTTCTTTGAAATTTGAATTGGTGCTTTCGAACTCAAGCAACGTCGCTAGTCAAGCTATACATCAAACCTATTATACATGTAGATCAAAAGTACAACTTTAAAGTAGTTGTAGCAGAAACTATTAAAAGTAAATGCAAATATTTCCTAAACAATTCACTTCGTTATAACTTGTGTTAATTGTGTCTACTGAAAAAGGGTAGCCATTTTGAAAACACAGGTTGGTTAAGCTGATAAGATCAGCGTAATAATATGGAGTAGGGTATACATCAAACATCACATACATGAGTAAAGGTAGTTATTATTAAGTAGATCAAAATTACTGGGTGACTCACTCATGTTGTACTTATTGCAACTTTCACTTCTCTTGTTCTAAAATTCTATAGAACATATCATAAAACAAAGGACCACCCACGGACCAAGTTATTTTACAAAATATTATACATTATAATTCTAGCATGCCTTTATAGAGGTTTATACTCTGAAATAGTTAAAAAGTTATTGTGTTAAATCACGATGTGATGTCACAATCACTCAAACTGGCTTTACTAACATATCTGCTGTACTTGAGACTCTCCGCCGCCTTATCAATCAAGATACTGAGTTTTAAATATTTTTGAAATAGCTTATCAAATTAAAATGCAGATGGGTATGATACTGTTATACAATATTAATTTAATTTTCTTTTTACTGTCGGGTTAGCTGTGGTAGAAGACTTCCAGTTAAATGGAGGCTTATTTACTGTGAGTATGATGTGGAAGACATGGTCAGAGTCAAAGCAAACTTCATCATCTGTACATTTTCATTTAGAGACCAAAAGTACCCGCCAACAAGAAATGACAAACTCACTTCATGGAAACACCCTGTATTACCAGAATTCACTTCACGTCATGGACGCAATAGGTTCCACCCACCCAGTACATATGATTATAGGTATAGGCAGCTTAAAACAACATAGGCTTAAACATATCAGAACTCTATACATACAGCTATATATTATATTATGAAGCAATTATTCGCATTCGGAACTCTACCATTGCATCTCAGTGTGTAGTTGGTGGTATTACATAGATCTATGTATGTATAGTATACATATAAATATTGTATATCTCAAAGTAAATGGCGAATATACAAAGCTAGTTATAAGTAATTTGCAATCCAGGCAATGAGTATACAACACGCGATCGTGACTGGGAACATAATTAAAACAAAATATACAAGGCTAAAAATAGAGGCACGTATATACCGACATAAAGTACACCCGTGTAGTATAGAGGGTGGAACAACTAGTGTTGAGAGTGTGGCAAAACACTTCAATTAGCACATACACGAAAAAAAAATGTCTGTGTAGTACCATTATTTAATAAAAGGGTATGTTTCAGGGTACCACAAAATTGATGAAGTTTAATGTTCATAAGAAAACATCACTTTACCAAAATACTATGTTGTGTGGTTACTTTCAAAATACGTAATTCGAACTCATTAAAAATCAGACACTGTGCTACTATAACACAAAAATACTGTGGATAATTGGATATGCTACTAGACACTCTACCACTAACTTCTACCAGGGTTTCATAAGAGTGCATAATTGCGGATATTGCAGTATTTTAAATACAAGATCTACAGAACTATAAGTTGAGAGCTTTGAACAAGACTTCCAAACAAACGAAAAAGATGATCTCTCATGTAATCCAATGCTCCACTATTGTGGCAGCAAACTCAACAATACTCGCAAGATATAATATCGTATTAGTCACTAATACACTCCACGGCAAAACAAAAGCAACAAACAAACACACAAAAGAAAACAAAACAGTGAGGAGAGAAAAGGGTTGGAGCTTGGAATATGAGATCTTCCCATCAGTCAAAAGCTCTTCACCCCAAACCACCTTGAAACAACACTCCACCCCACCCCAGCGCCTTACCACCCCACCCTCCACTCTCTAATCTCTCAGGAATTTGATCAGTATCTTTTCCTCCTCTTGCTCCATGCTCCATTGTTGTGTGGAGTTGTAGTGTAACCACCACGGCATCGGAACTGTACTGTGGTATACATTATACAAGGGTCGGGACCTGAACGTCCTTTTCTCGATCATGCCTGAAGCATATTATCAAATTCTCCTCCATCATCACAAGTAACAAGCCAATATATCACTTCACCAGTCAAATAAGGATCCCGACAGTAAAAATAACAATCACAACCACGAATCTCTGAGCACAAACAACGACCTGCAGTCAGACCACATTAGTAGAGAATGAGTTTCTTGTACTCTAGAAACAAACTTATTAAGAAGTGTGAGTGAATGCATCTGATTTTACAAGAACGTAAGATATGCAATTAAAGAGGAGAAAAGCTACAGAATTTCTGGACCAGCCAATCTGAAGGTTGCCGCATTTTTCATTTGGAAAAACGTAACGAAGAGCAGGGCAGGGGCGGGGGTGGGGGATCAACATTTTTCATTCCTGGAAGAATGAAGGAAAGGCGCAGGAAAAAGGGCTCAAAATGGCGGCGGGCGCCGGTCCCCCTCCCCCAAAGCTTTTGATAAATGGTTGTAATTACCATGGCTCTAATTGCCCCAACCCTCTCATCCCTGCTCCGAGGGGAGGGGGTGGCTTCTGTACACAAGTCTGCATTGTGCTTGTGTTCAGGGGTATTGAATTATTCCTTTACACACAGATATTAAAATTTAATTGGATTTTTTAGTTTCAGGCAAAAGGCAGGGAGGAAGAGGAGCGAAGGAAGAAGGAGAGACAAAGAGAAAGCATGGAGTGGAATGATGGTAGAAAAATTCTTTTCAGATTGCCACAGAAGTTTTATTTTTAATGTAAATTGTTATTTCTCTCTCGCTTTCTTCTTTCTCTCTCCTTTTTATCCTGTCCCCTGTTCGCCCTCTCTTTTCATTTCCATTTGTTTCTCTCTGAATCTAGATATGGCATTCTTCTGCTGGGTATCTCTCTTCCTCCATCTTTTTTTTCTCAATGTTTCAAAACCCTGCATTCTTTTCATTCCTCTATATGTTGGAAAATTCTGGAGAGTAAAATTGAAACCCGTGACCTACGTTTTGAACATTAGATTCATAATCACAATCGCGAGGAAAAAGAAAAAATCACAAAGGAATTAGCCAGCGGAACAAAACAGAATTTGACATGTTAGTGGATGTCGCTATGTCACAATAGGAATCAGAACTGATATGATTTTGTGAAGGCAGTAATCTGAACAGGCTAAGAACAACTTACACTAATCCACATTATTTATGATGTAGGATCAAAAAGAATCGGGGAATTAGGTATGTGGTTAGATCGAATCAAGGAATTTCAAATGATGAGTCATGTAGATCAGAAGGGCTGGACGGAGAAACGCCGAAAACTTTGGGGACGTGCACAATGATATTATAGTTTCTCATCAGCAGGTAATATAGTTCTGATCATCCATGACTGACATCAACTAACCTCTTTATTTTAATCAGTATAAACAGAAAAGTGAGATTATGGCTACTATCTACTTGTGAGTGTATAAAGGATGCTAAATTAATACATTAAGTGCGTAGTGAAAGTTTCTTATTTGCTTTTTTCATTCTACAATACGATATTTAAGAGTTTATTCTTCTGATAAATGAACTACATCATTTTTTAATGGACTACTTCTTGCACAAGTTTAGTACAAAGAGATCAAAATATAATCTTGTCAACTTATAATTTACAATGTTGTCAAGAAAAATCAATATACCAAACCGTTTTCCCTCTGTTCCACACCCAGGGACAACGTTCACCCCTGTCCAAACGGTCCTCGCTTCAGAAGCTACAACAGCAGGATGGAGGCACAGGATAACCCTGACCTAGGACAACTCACAGGAGATAGGGGGGGTTGATTTATAATCCCCCCCCCTCTTAGAGGTAATAAATCAGGGCCCAGCCTCCTCATTTGTAAAACTTCTTCTCCTCCGCTCTTTTTGGCTGCGCTTTTTTACGACTTTTTCTTTAGTTGGTTGCTTTCTCTCTCTTTCTCCGTCTATCTAATTTTTAACTTTGTTTGTCAAAATATTAGCGTCATACCTTCACTAGCGTTTTCATTGTCACAAGGGTAAACTGGCTGGTTGCATACTTGGAACTTTCATTCATAATGAACAATGAGGTGTGAGAACTGAGAAAATTGTTCCTAGTACCTAGTAGGTAAGTCGACTGAAGTGTTATGAGGCAAAATCGTTTCATGATTTTCCTTGTTCAAGCGCCTTTCTGTGGGAGAACAAAGAGCCAATGCAAGCTGCATTCCTGGGAATTTTCAAGCAGGAAATTAATTGCAAATGATGTTTACTCGATTGATGTTTTAATCATTATTGAATATAACAAAACTCAATGTTGAAAGTTGAAACACAACTCAATGCTGAAACATAACTATATATTTTCATAAACATAATGCGCACCTATGAGAAGTATGAAACGAGAAGAGTGACTTACCAGTTATTTACTTGTAATATCGTCAGTCCTGTGTCTTGAGCTAATTGTTTCTTTTGGTCTTCGGAAGGGTATGGATGCTGAAATCAAACGAAGAAGAGAAATAATTAGTATGATTTATAATAATTGAGCAAGTTACTTCATTATTGTCAGCTTATGAATCTTTCACGGATCTACGTAGATAGGTACTTGATGCCGGCGCCGTGTTATAGTAAGGCTATGCAATGTGTTGTACATTTATGAGGTGGAAAGTTGGTTACCGTTTCTTCCCGAAACATGCAGGGTTCGTGCAGAGGCGGGGGTGTTACAAAAGAAAGGGCTAAATTTTGAAATAACAATGATAATAATCATGACAGTTATATGTATATTTGTTTTCCATTCAAAGTAGTGTTGAACAGTAGGCATGTTTAGGAAAAGGTTGAACACATTCACAAAGTTTTGATTGACATTTCCGGGACTCGAGCAGCACACGCCGGGTTTACAAGCAACTTAATTTTTCTCCTTGTTAGAGGGGGTCGTAGGCCGCTGTTATCAGGAAGGGGGAGGGGGGGGGTGAGGGGGGCTTGTGAGGAAATGAGAAAGTGGGCTCTTGCATAAAATATTTTAAAGGTATTTAATCTAGAATTTTTCAAGTGTCTATATACGCTTGATTTCGTTCTTGATTTAGTTTTAGGTGTTTTTTCTTTTAAATATTTTGTTTGAGTTTGATTTAAGTAATATTTATATAACATTGAATGCAAATGCGAATAGACCTGTCGTTTTTTTCTTTGAATCCTCAGCTTTAGGTGGTGTAAGACCAAAGTAAAGGCGGGACACCAGTGCTGTTGTCAGAAGGTTACTATTAAATCTATATTTGTACAAATTATCTCCACTTTACATTAGGTAACATCTCTTGAGGGAAAATGAGAGGGTGTAGAAGAGGGGGTAATTTATTACTGGAGAGGAGCACACATTATTCTGCCGCCTGATCAAACATAGATAGGAGAGAGAGAGAGAGAGAGAGAGAGAGAGAGAGAGAGTCAGAGAGAGAGAGAGATAGAGAGAGCTCTGAGCCGTTCCCTTCATAATAATAATTAGTGTTTCGTGGTCGTGAATAAGTTACCTTTTTAAAATGTGCCTCGTCCCACCCTTCCACTTCCTCACCTGAGTGGAATGTGCTTCACTCTGGTGTTTACATTGCTCTTGTCACCTTGCTCACGTATAGTACACACGACACACGTTTAGTCCGGGAGCACACATGTGTACTTAAGTGCAACCTTTGGTTTCATAGCAATAGGTATATAAAATATGCAGAATACATTATTTGTCAAAAAAGAAAGGAAAAAATAAATAGAATAACTGTAGAGTCTAATTTGATGCCAGAAAAATATTAATGGCGAAAAAAGAGTAAGTACTTACAATAAGTGCAATCTTCAATACTCCACATATTCAATATCTATAAATTTGAATAAGATGAGGTCTATTTTTTTTTAAGCATTACCTTACCAAATATTCAAAATTCAGACATTTCGAATGTCAGATATGTTACAAATAACATTGATAACAGAAAACAATGATAGTATATTCTTTTCAAACATGAATGGCGAATATGGCGATGTGTTGATATGTAATAAAACCGTTCGCACATTATGCAGATTCAAATTCATAGACCATAGCGGAGGGAGAAAAAACTAAATGGAACAAAACAAAATCACGAGAGAAACAATTGAAAATATTAAAATAGACAAAAACTCAACACATAACAGAGAACTGGCAACATTAATCAAAAGTACGGGGGAGTGCCGACAACCACCATACCGACTGTAATTATGTATTGTATAGCCGTTCCCAATGTACACTAATGCTCGTGTTGTTGTAATGTCGTGTACACAAGTCCAGGGGGCTATATATCTTTGTAACAGCTCATATACATATGAGTATCAAAATAATTATATTTGTGGTTACCCCAAAGTATTTGCGTTTTCTGCCAAAAAAATTGAACATAATTCAAAATTCTTAGACCCTATTGATATATTGTACACTATAATAGGAATTATAAATCAAACTTTAATTATTGTATACAATATGTTAAAATGGGTGTTGACTTTAAATGCTAAAGTTTAAATTGGTAAATAGGTATCTTAATTCCCTAAAGATATGTTCCTATGATTAAATAATTGGTCCTGGATTTGTCTGCACTCTTCTGACTAGCACTCAGTGCAACTTACAACAACACCCTCCACCTCAGGTGATGAGGAACCACTGCAGTCATAATGCAAAGTGATGGGTGGAAGGTCGATAAAACAATGGAGCACATCAAGGTGGTTATGATACGGTGGACACACCTCTCACCGGAGAATATGAAGTGCCAAACTTCAATGAAGATATTCATCGTGCAACAAGTGCAAGGGATGTACTGGAGACAATGATCTGTGTGGGGTGATTTGTGTTAGAAGATTGAGAAAACTCTTACTCTTAGTAAGTTCCTCTATTTTTCTTTCAGAACAGAATTATTGGGAAGATGAGGGTAGGTACTGGTATACCAGGCGTCGAAAGTCTCTTTTACAGAAAAAAAAAAGAACCGTAAAAAGAAAAATAACCTCACATAAAGCTCCAACTTACAAGTTGAAGAGCACAAATTAATAGGAACCGTTATATAAAAACGGTAGAAAAAGCTTAAAGAAACTGCATCGTGTTCAGAAGAAGACATCATCTGGAAATGAATAGCAACAAGAAAATTCAAGCCGGGGAAGTTGCGGGAGTGACAAACATGGAAAAGTAATCAAGTTTCAATAAACTCGAGTGTAATGCTGAAGATGATGTTGGTAATATTGCGGAGAGCATGGGATAAACCGTGCAGAACATTGCTCAGGTAGAAGCTTTTTTAGGAAGGAAATTCCTTCCTTTTTTTTAATCCTCAGGAGAGCCCTGAATTTCAATTGACTTTCTCAGAGCTTTTTCTTTACCTCCTTGGAATATTTTTGTTACTAAAAAAACGAAGAAAGTTTTTTCTCTCAAACTTTGCAGAGGAAAACTTTTTAAAAGGTAAAACGAAAATCGAAGATTTATGTGACTACTCTGTCCTGAACACAAGAGAAAATTTTCCACTCAGAACTCCGGAAGAAAATTGCAAAGTAGTCGAGGAGACCTGCTGATCTATAGGAGTCTCGTGTCGTGCTGACTCGGGTTCTGACGCTGCTGATGCACAGACTGGTTTACAAATCTGTGGTGTGCCACCCTGCCATACTATTCTGGAATAGAAGTAACAGTATCCAGGACAGAAGACACAAGAATGTTTTAAGGTTCATTTTGTTCTTCGAGTCTTCACCTGATTCGATGGAGCTTATTTAAATCATGAATTTTTTTAGAAGATTCTGTAGTATGTTTATCATACTGATGTTTGAATTGTGGAACGGTTTCTGGCGATAAATTGAAAACCTGATACTTGTGTACATGTTATGCTGATGCTGTGAAGTTCATCAGTATACATACATCACCATGAGACGAGATTTAAATTTAATTAAGGCGTATAATATTCAAGTCATGCTAATGTTCTTACATGTGTGGGTATGTGTACCAGGCATTAATATCCATATCTTTTCTTCTCAGCTCCAGCATCTTATGATAATACTTTCAAATATTACTTTCTCAGATATTAGAATATCCTCGTGACACTTCAAGTTTCTACTTTTGTAGCTGACATTTGATGTGACAAGTTCATAATAACGTATACGTATGCTCAGGAGTAGAGAAGGGTATTAGTCTTCTGAGATGTTGAGAGCTTCAGCATGCTTGATATTTCAATATTTAAATTCTACCTAGAATTTCTGAGGTAAATTAAATTTTAACCTAGAATGTATTTAATGCCTCATGCTTGTAGCATGACATATTCTGATGCTGTTACATTTGTTTTCTCTCTCAGTAATTACTCCAGGAAATAATCACTTTGTAAAGAATAACCACGCTATGCTACAAATGGCTGGTTCTGGAATTGCCCTGAGAAGAGATTGAAAAGAAGAGCTGTGCAAGTTTTCTTGCACCGATGAGTTTCTTGTGTTAGTTTGTTAATATTTTGAGTAGGTTGGTTTAAGATTTTTCAATAATCTTCATGTCGTTGACAAGGAATGCTATTATGTGTGTGTGCTTGCAAAGACAAGACCGAATCTAGGAGTCCCCCGTGGGCTTCATGGCAGAACTTGAACCCAACACTGGGTGAAGTAAATAGTGACAAAATGTCAATAATTGTTATACAGACTATACAAAATACATTATACAAGACTGTTATACAAAATAACAATATCAAACGAACTCTTTAATTATTAAAGAGTCCGTTTGAAAGTTTCTGGGGAATAATTTTAATAACTGAGACGGTCCTTGAACAGGATTCCTCAAATCTAATCAAAGTTGAAGAATATTGTAAAATTACAATTCAGGGAAGCTTCCTGTACCCTTCCTCCCTAGGAGAGACCCTTTACTTCACTAATTCTCAACAAAAAGTAACGGCTGCAGACACAAAGCTCCAGCAAGTGAAATGAAGCATCGTGGACATTTTTTTTTCTTCTTTTGACTGTGTGTATCGTTTTGGATAAACTTATGTAACAACTAAATGTAACTTTAATATAGGTACTTCATAGAATGTTCTTATATACTCGTACATTCGCATTCTGTCCAAATCATGAAGTAGCCAAAGGCCGAGGACTGTATTTTCTCATAAGGTTTCAAAAATTCCTGGTGGATAATATTCGGGTGATTCTGTGAGAAAACCGCAAGGAATGGGAGGAATGTTGAGCTGATCCCCTCAGGCGATGTGCCTTCACCAAATCACCACAAACACTCAACACACACACATCGGTACCATGTGTAAACAGGTGTGTGTGCTCCGACCAATCATAATTACCCATTTATGGTTCTAAATCTGATTTATTAGCTTCAGATTTCCTGACATTATTATTATAGGTTTTAGACCTATGATTTTCAATGGGCCTAATTGTGGATCTTCTTTATAAAAACGTCGTAAACCTATCAAAGTGAGAAACTTCCTATCCACCTGACAAGTATGTGAATTTTGCCATAATTTCAGATCTGACTATGTGATTTATAGAAAATTGAGTTTTGGGCAGAATAATTGATTTTCATTTAATTTTTTTCCAAATGTTTTCTTCTACTAATGTTTGAAATCAATCACATTGTTTTGAAGTATAGTAATAACAATTACCATTTCAAAATAAACGATTGAAGTCATTTTAATCCAATTGTTGCATTAGTACAATATGACTTATTTAGCTTCAACCATTTAAAAGTGTGTCTGAAATTAGAATTTAAGGATCAGACACAAATCAGAGAGGACAAAATTTAATAAACAAGAGAAGATCTCCTGTTGAGAAGAGTATCTGAGAATTGGGGTGGAAGAAAATATTTAAATAAAAAGCATTGGAACTGTGGTGGAATTGTAAAGACAAGACAAGAGCCTAGGCGGAACTCTGACGGGAACACAAAACATTAAGGATTAATTTCACTTAACTTTCAACTTTCTGGCTGAGGAAAGAGGAGGGTGGAGGAATCTTAAAGGATTTAATAATGTAGAGGAAAGTTTTTTCTCCGTGAAAGGAAAATTGTTATTTTTCATTAAATTAAAAAACATTTTTCGCATCAGAATTAAAATTTCGTGAAGACGCAATGGAGCGCTGTCAGATGGGTAAGGGGTGGGATACTTGTAATGGCATTTACAAAAATATGCCAAGTATATGCACGGGTGAAATAAAACATGTCTCGCATTAACTTGCAGTGAATTTGAAGGCCATTTTGAATCTGACTGAATGGTTTCTTTTCTGCTCCACTCATAGTTTCTCACTTAAAGGGCACAACAAGCGAAAGTTATGTACTAAGTAGATACACTACCTATACACTAACTGATCCAAAAGGCATATCAAACATATGTAAGTTCGAGGCGTAAACCTTTTAATATTCGTAAAAAATTCACGTGGAATTTTTTTTCTTCAAATTTTCATCCCCAAACAACAAGACAAAAAAACAGACGCTACCCTCATTTTTGAGATTCCAAGTTTTCATAGAATAAAGTGTATGCCATGGAAAATCATTCACTCATAGAAGATTACTAGCTCGTACCTCACGTGAGGGAACTGAGGGATTCTCTGAGGAATTCCAGTGAGGGGGGTGAGGGCTTTACGAGCTTTCCACTTCAGTAGTCATCGATGTGACGGGACTAAAGTCCCAGGAAAACACCACCGTGTCATTTGTTTGAGAATGCGTTCCCCTCTTTCAAAATTTCATAGGAAAATGTAGTATAAGTATTTAGGTGATTCAATCTTTAAAATAATTCTTGATTTTCATATATTTCTCATGAAGAACATTATATTTACTATACAGGGTGAGCATAAAGTCTCACCCCACCCCCCGTATCTCGAGAATGGCTAAAAATACAAGAAAACGCAAAAACCCGTATTCCTTAATTTTTAAGGGGATTAATTTTCAGCCAAAAATTTTTTGCCTACACGGCCCCAGTCAGGCTGGGCATGGACCAACTTTAAAATCTTAAATATGTCGTTCATTACAAACAAATTTCAGTGAGCTATGACTTACCGTTCTTGAGATACAGGGTCGAACGTCCTGCGTAATATCCAAATATTATGACCTATAACTCGTTAATCGTAAATTATAGAAAAATGAAATTTGTTGATAATAACTCCTTATGACTAGCCCTGTCGAAAAAGGTATAACTCGACATACTCTGTTGATATTAGTTTCTGGTCGGTTTCGTCAGCCAGCCGGACGAACAGTCCGAAAAAAATTAACGAAAAAACAAATCAAGTTTTAACTTTTTCGAAAGTTCTTGCCACAAGGAGTTATTATCAACAAATTTAATTTTTCTGGAATTTACGGTCAACGAGTTATAGGTCAAAATATATGGATATTACGCAGGACGTCCGACCCTGTATCTCAAGAACAGTAAGTTGTAGCTCACTGAAATTTGTTGTAATGAACTTCTCTCTATGAGACCTTTAAAACAATATGCCACAAGACATAGCATTCTATTTAAGATTTTAAAGTTGGTCCATGCCCAGCCTGACTGGGGCCCTGTAGGCAATTTTTTTTTTGCTGAATATTAATCCTCTCAAAAATTAAGGAATACGGGTTTTTGCGTTTTCTTGTATTTTCAGCCATTCTCGAGATACGGGGGGTGGGGTGAGACTTTATGCTCACCCTGTATACATACCTACATAAAAAAAACAGACTGTATTATATAACCCTGAAACTTGATATTGGGATCATGCAATATCTAAAGTTTACCCATGTACTGCAGGAGAGCATACTTTGCAATAAATAATCTTTAAAATGAATACTCTTACATAGAAGATATTTTGCTTGTTTTTCCCAACGTAATCATTCATATTGCAAACAAATGAACTAGTAACACTTTTACAATACCTCTATTTCTCCCTAGGATAATTCAAATTCAAGCAATATGGTGAAAAATACATAAAAAAGTAAATAAAAAGCTGTCAAAATGTAATAACGAGTCGACAAGCCGAGATTTCTACAGCACATATGCGGCGCTGGCGCCCCCAAGGTGTATGGCAGATCTGTCAACGCAGAAATAAAATACATTTGGTTTCTTTCTCTCAAGCACACAATTTCCCAGTCTCGTGGAAGGAAAATATGGCAAGAGATAAGTGGTTTTCCTTATTTCCTATTGAAATCGGGATTCAGGAAGAAGGAATCGCCCATTTAGTGATTTATCGGTCCCGTAACTCGTGAAGAAAATGGAAAATTGAGATACAATAAGGACGAAAAGGGGCCCCCGAGGAATTCCTTCCCACCCTTTTCTCTTTATTCAAAAAAAGGATAGAAGTGATATGAGAGGCGAATATGCAAAAAAATGTTTGAAAAATGATAGAAAATGGAAAAAGGATTGAGTTTTTCGGTACTCCTTAGGGAATTTATCCTGCAAGAAGGAGAAATGACATGAAGCAACTGCATGTGAGATTCCTACACATACTTGACAATGAAAGTTATAATGTACACTAGCGAATATAAAAGTATGCAAGTAGCACATAAAATTAACAATCGAAAAATATATTGAAC
Source organism: Bactericera cockerelli (assembly GCA_024516035.1). Taxonomy (NCBI): domain Eukaryota; kingdom Metazoa; phylum Arthropoda; class Insecta; order Hemiptera; family Triozidae; genus Bactericera; species Bactericera cockerelli. The sequence continues at coordinate 37,893,446 of CM044958.1, forward strand.
CACGCAGTTGTACATGTGATGTTGGAAATAAAAGTACGAGTAATATTGTGTATTTAATGATAATCACGTGGTCCGATTATTTTCCCATCAGCAAAAACAGAACTTACAAGTCGTGAATTTGATAGCTGCTTCCAGGCAAACATTGATGTTTGTTTATTTTCTTATAAATAATATTAAAATAAGAGAATAATAAATTTGGTACAACAACAAAAAAAGATTATTTGCCTAGAGCTGGGTAAAAGGGCGAACACTCGTGCCATGGTCCACCCTGAGTAACACTAAACAACTTTCAACAGGTTCTGTAGGCCGACAGTAAAAATTCACGTAATCTGCTGGCTTATTTCTACTGGGCCATGGCATATTACATTAAGAAGAATCATTAAAACCAATACTCAAAACCTTATAATATTCATCTTATATGATTACGTATAAGATATTATACCTACTTTCTTCCATTTTGAAAATCTCAAGGAATAAAATCCAAATCACAATTCCCATTTTGTACAGACCTATAAGAAATATAGCTCTCATGATGAAATCACCTTTGCTCCATCTCGTAAAAAAACCAGACCATTTTCCGACCAATAAAAATGTTTGGGACAAACTACCACATGCACAGAGCAAGTGAGCTGCTAAATATAAAAACAATTTAGAAATCAATTTCAGCAGGTTTTATTGTTCAATTCGAGGAACTTTCAAACATCATAAAAAATCTCGTAAAGTTTTTTTCGTTAACATTTCCCACCCAGTTCCTCCTGTGTTATATCTTTCACCTTTATCTCGGCATCTTTACCTTTATTTTATCTCTCAGAGATCAAACTTCCAATATAATTCATATTCATTTGTTCTTTGCCTATAAGGAGTATGATTTTATTAAATAGACTTTAAATCAAAATTTGCAACAGCAAAAAAGTTCATACCTACATAAAATATTTACAAGGTCAGAAACACCAGAAACACCAAGTTTCCAAGATATAACTAATAATCTATTCTTGTAAAACATTTTACTCCGGCAAGGTTTACAAATCTCACAAGAGATGAGAGCCGGGAAAATCTTTTTGAGTTCAGGAAATGTAATGGAAATTGAGATCCTGTCCCCAAACTTAAACCCAAAGACTCCGAGGGAAGAGGAGGCACCCAAAATGAAAGCTCAAGTTTCACTTGGATGCACTTGTAACCCATTTACAGCCCTCTACCCCATCAATCATCAGCCCCGACCTGTCATTCCATGTCGCAAATGAGATCCAAACTCCTTGTTCCTTTTCCTATACACCTCTTGCCTCGTCTACATATTTTACGCAAGTTTGGAAAACTTTTCAATTTCTAGTATCCTTGAATAAAGTTTAGATTCCCTTCCGAAATCGAAACAGGAGGAAATTACTTGGGCAACATTGAAGTTTATCACGGAATAAACCTTCAATGAATTTCAAATATCTGCAGCGTGATTTTGTTGTTGCCTCCTAAAAAATAGCTTTCGGTATCTTTATTTATAAAACTTAATAACTGAAATAAAAACTATCATTGAATTGGGTTTAATTTAAAAGACATTTTTAATCAAGTTTTCTGAGCTAAGGCCAAATTAGAAATATCGCATCAAGAGGGTCTTAACAATCAACTGACAGACAATCAATACCGGTGACACATTCCGCACTTCCATGTATGTTCCTGTGACAGCATGCAAGTGCATATATTGTTAATTTACTGACAGCAGGTAGCGCACCATTCCTAATGAAGACATTTTCAAAACTTTGAACTTCTCTTATGTCCTTAATGATTAATATTTTCTACTGAAATACGAAAGAAAAAATGATCAGATGGGTAAGGAAGAGATAAGAAATATAAAATCATAAATTAAAAGGAAGAAAAAAAAGTTCATCGCACAAGTACAAAAGAAATATAAAAGTATGTTTGTAGGTAAGAAGACAAACCGTGAATGTTAAAATGCATGTAAAGACAATAATGGTCAATAGTGCACCACCATAAAAGAAGAAAATAAAGAAGAAAACAAGAACAACTTGTGACGAACCGATGTTTAAAAGTTGAAAAAGTTATGGGTAAGGAATAACAAATTGTAAAATGAAAAAACTGACATGCTTTCCCACGCTTGAGTCCAGCACAAGACAGAAGACACACACATCGGAACCTACCAGGCCTGGCTTCACTGTAGTCATTTCTTATGGGTTGTGCTTTATAAGGAGAATGAAAGAAATGTAGGTGGTAATACCAAGGGTAAATACAAATCTTGAAAAAAATTGGTATTGAAGTGATAAACTAGTTTGAATACAAACCTATTTGCAAAGATTTTTTGTAATACAAGAAACAAGATTCTAAAGTTATAATGCAAAATTCTTTTTTTTTCTCTCAATAAACGTCATAGTATAATATCCGGCACCTTGTCGATACAACATCTTCTGTAGCGACACCCGTGGCTAGTGTCTCATGAGTTTCAGAGCAAGACACCAGGGTCAATTTTTGTGCAAAAAATAAACTTCCTACCTATTGCCATTACGAAGATATAGTGATTGTTCAGTTAGTGGATTTGGCTGTGTATACAGAATATAGATCAATACTTGTTTTATGATAATATGTACAAAAGCTTTCAGTTCGAGGCTACCGGGCACTCAACTCCAACCCTGAAAATAATAACCTGGCTTAGTCTTAAACTCTTTAATCTCTTAACGTCCGTCGGTATGGAAACAGAGAGATAGATAATATTTCCAACAGGAAGAAGAAACTGAATTCAAATGGAAATAGATAATGAACAAGTGATTTACCAAGTTCTGTGGCAAAGTGGTTTGCAAACGGTGTATTCCTTGTTTTGGCAACTCTTCTTCCATGTATCAAAAAGTACCAATTATACCAGGCTTTTGGATGTCAACTGGTCAATTCTTGCATTAGTACACCCAAAAGCACCAACATGAAGACGGAGTGGTGTATGTAATGAGCAGCGCAGCGGTCACATAATGTTTTAATATTTCTGGAGACCAGTACCATAGTTGAAGATTCTATGTTAACGCGGCAGGAAGTTACAGGAACTAGTTTGAAAACCTCTGATCAAAGAACAGAAGATCAGTTATACTTTTATTAGAAAATAATGAGCGCTTTGATGAAACACAATTGTCGCCGACGATCATTTCTATATTTGTCACAGGTAAAGAAATAAAAGAATGAAGAGTTAACGATCAATTGAATGCATTAGGATGAAACTAACTGGAGATGAATTTAGAAGAGAATAAACTAGAAGTTGCTATCAGAACAATCGATACCTATACAGAGAATAAGTTGGGTAAATCCTTTGGTAAACTACGAACAAAGCGGACAATAGATGAAGACTTATCTACCAGAAGACACTTCCGGTGACTATCGTCCTGGCAGCTTTCCATGCAATTACGGCTTAAATAATATTAATAAAAACAATAATTGAGCAAGAAATATTTTACCTGCTTCAAAGCATAAAAGATTAATTTAGGCGATTAAAGTTTTTTAACAATATCCACAGATCGTCAGTAAGCACTAACTTGTACTAATTCCCATGCTTTTCATAAGCATCAAATTAGTTCTGTGGTGACTATTTCTTTGTGTTAATTTCTTATTATGCAATGATTGAAGCAAGAAAACACATCCTCCCAAACAAACCTCCGAACGGCCAAATAACGTAACGGTCATATATTTGATTCAGTCTGAGTAAATGTGTGACAATGAATGAGAAACTTTCAAATATAGAAATATTTGTACCATTTCCTCTAAAACCTAGAAAAAAGTACCATTCTGTAGAGTACCATTTTCTGTATTACCTACGAAAAAGGAAGGGGTATACAGATGAACAAACGAAGGAAAAAACTCCGACACCATTTGTGTCTAAAGTTATTAAAACACAATAATGGTGGATGGTAACCTGCTTTCCCGGCACCGAGTGGAATATCTTTTAAACTTTAAATTACAGAGGAGAGGGGTAGAGCATAACATCCATGGTGAAAATATTTCCTTGTAACAGGTGCCTCGTAACGGATTGGATTAGCAAAGTGAAAAGGAGGTCGCTTAGGCGTTCTTGTAAAATATGTTGGAATAAGAGGCTGCGGATGTTTATTTGGGGAGATCTTGGAAACAGCTTTCCCTTCAAGTGATAAGACCATTGCTAGCAGGATACTGGAACATCTTTTATACGCTAAAGAAGAAAGCACACTGTTGGTAGTACATAATGAAATTACTTGAATAACTCATGTATATCTCTATCTAATCTATCATTTCAGAGAACCGACACAGAAACTGCCGACATGCATTGGTTGCAAGATTTGACATCAATGGAGGAACATAAGTAATTTACAGCAGCACTATGGTCTAGTGCTGAAATCTAAAATAGTCTTCGGGGAGTGAAACGTAAGGGAGGCAGACTGGTTGTTGACTTTTAGATTAAAAAATTTGAATAGATAAGAAAGAAAGAATAAAGGCTACGTTGTGGAGTGGGAGGGCCCGGGTGTTATTTATGGCGAGCATCAGTTGTTACTATGCTGAGGGAAGATTAATGTTTGGCGAGGACAGAGGGAAAGGGTTCAATCTAGACTTTTCTTTTCTTTCCAGTTTGGAAAATAGAAATTCCATTTCCAGATAAAATGCTAAATACAGCTTGTGTTGAGGAGTTGCACTTTCCTGCAGGAGGAGGAATCGAGTGAAGCAAGTTCGTTTGATTTATTTTCTTGCCTTGAATAACTTAACAAGAGCTTTATAGTATGTTTTGCTGATAGAGAATTTAAATGAATAACACTGAATAAGCACGTCACTGCATTTAAACTGAATTTTACTCAAGGAGTACTGTTTAAATTTAGCTCTAACGTCTTCAATGGCGTTATCCTTTATTTAGTGTATACATAATGTGATCAAGATCTTCACAAAATAGCACTCTGGATATAAAATGTATGCAGTAGCCCAGGTAATCGCTTAAGTGTATATTTTCTATATCCTGCAGCCTGATGCATTCTGCAAGGAGCGCATGCAGTTGTTGTTTCCTTATTGTTTTAATTGCACAAATTAAGTCCAAGGCTCTAAGACTAAACAATTGAATTGCCTCTGCTTCCTAGCCGCTATGATTTTTATCAACTACATGAGATACGATGCCTGTTATTATGATTGTTAATTTAATCAGCAAATTAAAACTGATCTAGCGAATGTGCTCAAGGAATTCTGCAGCGAGTGGTGGGGGAACACGATTAGTCTGACTGGGAGGTCTGCGAGTCACTCAACATCCTCTCAAAAAACTACCTTTCTCGTGTTTTGATTAATTGAGTATTCATCCAAGATGTTGGATTTGTTTTCCAACAACAATCACAGGCAGGAAAACCCAAGAACTTATAGTTGTATTTTCCCAACGTGTTCTAGTCTTTAAGAATATAAATGAGCAGGCCAATCACAGGGTATGGAAACACCTTATACTTTAGTGTTACAATAACAAATGATATTTCACATTACTAACACGATGGACAAAATTACCTAATTTCAATACCTTAGCATTGATCTGTTAATTAAAATATTAAAGTTCAGCATATTACAGATTACACATTCAATGATATTCATACTGTAAAGTTCAAACATGAAATAACCTAAATTCAACATTCAAGATTTATCAAAAACTATATCACTCGATATCGCATTCCGGTTTACTTATCCAAATGTATTTTCCATCACCTTGTTCTTATTATTAGCGCTGGCAAAATGTGTGTTTAATTAATGGGCAAACATTCGTCAATGTTCTCAACTCACACTTTTATTTCTTCTATCAACGTTTTAATTCTTGACCGCTTCGTTGCTAAAACACAAGCCAGCATGTCCAGATGTCTCTTGGTGCAATCATCCGAACTGGTCTCAGAGCCTCGGCTCGCTCTCATTTCAATAGTGCTGGAATTAATTGAATGCAAGTTCCTTTCTTTGTGCCGCACATTTACACATGTTTGTACCAAGTTCATAATAACGTAGGTATGTAAAGATCTATACAAGTATAATATGTTGTCCTCAAATTACTAAGAAAAAGAAATCCAGAATGCCAGCCGAGACTGAAATGCATACTTTCCTAGCAATTTCCGAACGCTTTGATCTCAAAGCCCGACTTGTGATTGTGACTTTCAAGTTCACCTCCTTATTTCAGAATTATGCGCAGTCAAAACTTCATACATTGACGTTTGAAAGGTGATTCATAGGTACATGATATTCTAGTGCCAAAGAAATGTTACAAGAACTCTACTGGAATAAAATGTTCTCACCCCGGTCACTAGTATGCCAGATAATATGAGATGATTATGACTATCCAGGTGATATGAGTGCCAATATCTATCTATGGAACTGTAAAAAACCTCTCCTATTATAGTGTGACAAGTACAAATTAATGCTATAAATCTACACATGGGCAAAACTTTGTATCATAATACTAATACGCGATTTGATATCCTTGAATATAAAATTATCCGATATACATCATGAGAGAGAAAGACTCAAAGTGCAAGGAGAAGGTGAAGGTATTACAACAATGAGAAATGAAAATGTACCGACGCTATACATGACAATGATGTCGGCACATCAAAATGAGAAATTTATGAAGGATGGAATATTGCACCTCTTGGTTAATTATATGAACTATTCAAATGAGCGTACCAAGCAACTTTACCAAGTCATGTATGAAGAAACTATCATCTTATATGCCTGGCTATTCTTTACATTATAGCTATACATGCGCTAGTAAAGCTAGCTCAAAGTCCTTTATGTAGCTATAATATTGAACAAATGTAATTGCCTTGGACAGTTTGCTGCATGGATATACACATAGACTAGAAGTGTCTAACTTTTAGCGCTCTCTCTCTCTCTGCAGCTCACAGAGTAGAGGCTCATTATAGAAACTTGTGGCAAAAGAAATAATTATGATGTTTGTGCGAGTTGAGGCCGCCTCGGCCATCTTGCAATCAAATGACACAATAACATACAATATACAGTGCAAGACATGCATATGATGGCTCGGAACATTGATGAAATGATGATACATGGCTAACATGGCGTTCCTCATAACTTGTAACTTGTCTGGGATTCTATATCAAAATACCAATCGCTTGTTCGTAAATTAAAGCCATCTACCGCTGTCACATACTAAAAACGGTAATAAATAGCACCGAAAAAGGTTGAAGACAGGTTTGAAAAAAGTTCCCCAAATAGGGAGAAAATAAGAAGAACGGAGGGAGGTAAAAAGCCGAATAGCCTTTGTTTAACCATTCAGTGCACATAACGACATAATATGGGAAGGTCCTCGGCGGAAAAATTGAGAAGAAAATATAAATAACAATAAAACCGTGGGCAAAGAAAAAGGGAACATTGGGGACTTTGAGATGCAATCTTTACGACCTCTGCCCATACGAGGAGATAGGCACGTAGATGGTTTCTGCCATCGTAAAGTAGGTAATACAGCACCTTATTCCACATCCAGATGTCTTTCACCACTTTTCTTCTTTTTTTCTCTAAGAAATTTGGAGTTGGCTTTCTATACTAGTGAACGGTTGTTTGTATTTTGTAACGGCGGCGTGGCATAGCAGATTGCAGACTGATCCTCTCTGGATAATTTTTGGACATCGCCATCATGAGTGACACAAGAGTCTCTTTTAGTTTAAGTTATGTTGTTGTTGTGTGTTAGCAGACTTTTAGAATAATTGTAACTACTTTGGCTAAAGGATTTTTTCTATTATTTTGATTATTTTGCTATATTATCGGAAGAGTCCATTAGACTCGGAAATTCCAGGGAAGTCTTATTAATTATTTTCAAGAAAATGTTCGTAAAAATATACAATATCCAGCACATCTGCACATATGTCAAGAATTGCACAACCTGAAATAATAATGTATCGGAATTAATAATGAATGCTAAACTAATTAAGACGTATCTTATAGCAAGACATTCGAGTACAATGAAACAACATTAGCATGTGAGGTGTAGAATGTAGGTGTGACTAACCTCAACAAGAAATATCTTTATTCAAAATAAAAACGATTTCTTTTGCTACGCCTAATAATTGGTTACAAGGGTTCTGGTTTAGAACTAATTAGATGTAGGTAGATAAATGTAGTTCAGGAAACATAACTAAATTCGGCAATAGGTGAGTTCGGTGCGAAGATTACCCGCACCTTTTTCGCATGTATGAATTCGGTGCCGCCGAAGAAAGGTGATGTATGAGTTCGGTGCGGTCCTAATGACTTATAAATTGATTGTTTTTTTTATAATGTACTCTGTTGCTTGTTAACAGTCATCCTGCTGTTATTAAGTTAGCAGATTATTTTGTAGACAGTTACATTCAGCAAGGCTGTCCATTTCCTCCTTGAAGGCCATGCCTAGGGTTAATAGTAGGGTTAGGTAAAATACAATGAAGGCCATGCCTTGGGTTTATAGTAGGGTTAGGTAAAATACAATGAAGGCCATGCCTTGGGTTTATAGTAGGGTTAGGTAAAATACAATGAAGGCCATGCCTTGGGTTTATAGTAGGGTTAGGTAAAATACAATGAAGGCCATGCCTTGGGTTTATAGTAGGGTTAGGTAAAATACAATGAAGGCCATGCCTTGGGTTTATAGTAGGGTTAGGTAAAATACAATGAAGGCCATGCCTCGGTTTAATAATTGGAGGCCATGCCTATAAGGAAAAAAATACTATAATTACCTGATCATCAGGGCAAGTACCAGGGCACCGAATTCATACATGACCTTTTTTAGGCGGCACCGAATTCATACATGACCTTTTTTAGGCGGCACCGAACTCATACATTTTTTTATTTTCCGCACCGAACTCATACGTAGCCCTAAATTCAGATAATGTAACGGTTAAGATTATACTTAAATTAAAAAGGCGACTTGAAAGAATTTGCTATTGCGAAATTTTTAACTTCATTAATAAAATAGGGCTCGAGCAGGAATTCTAAAAATCTTTGGTTAAAAACACTCTACACTTTTCAAAAAATATGATTAAAATAGCCCCTTAATGTAAATATTAGAATTTTAATTGTTTTTGTTGTTGTTGATATAGTGGTTTGAATAAGAAAGAAAAAAAAAACTACCTGGATTACCTATCTAGCACATAAATTAGAGAATGTCGAATGATAGAAATGTAACTAACCAAAATTTAAATCTCTTTCATTCACCAAATCGACGAGTATAATGAATAAAATTATACGAGATATTCGAGGTCTGACCAAAGAGATGTTGAGAACAAACCAGTTCAGCTGGAAAAACTGAACAAATTATGTTAATCAAGTAACAAAAACCAACATTATCAAGCTCGCCGGTAGGCGAGCGCTCGTCAAGTAGCGCCAGCCAACCGGCCTATATTAACACGAAACAGAGTTTATATGTATTTTGTTTTATTGTTTTTGCACACTTCCCGCTAACTTTTATCGATTTTTATTTCAAATTCGTAATAAGACGCGAAAATAGATTGTGTTTCACGAAAGCGCGAGGTTCCTACGAACAGTTAAAGTCGTTTTCTGGCCACGCCGAAAATCTTGAATTTCACGAAAATATTCATACAGGTTTTTTTTTTTTCAGACCAATTTTCTGTCAAGGGTACAGCAATGTGTGCTTGTCGCAGAAAGACGTGAGCTACGTTTTTGGATAGGGAATTTTTATATCTGCATACCTTTTATAGTTTTAAGTATTTATTTTTTATAGGATAGGAGATATAGCCTTCTAAAATAAAACCGGAAAGTTGCACAGAGCCGCCCCTGGTTATCTTGGAGCTGTGATTCTGGTATTTTTAGAAAGGTCTTTTCATAGGAAAAAATATAAAAATATAACCAAAGTATTGCACTGGACCAAACTTGAGTTATAGCCTTTGAAAGGAATACTTATTATGGAGTCCAGAGCCGTCTATTGCTATCCTAGAGATGTATTTCTGGTGTTTTTATAAAGGTCTAGTCAAAGGGAACGAGATCACATAATTTCAGATGGTTGTAACAAGTAGAAAAGTCTTTAAAGCCCTCTAAAGGAATATCTATAATGAACCCTGGAGCCACGCCTAGTTATTCCAAGTTGATGACTGCAGGTTCTTTCTAAAGGTCTAATTACGCAGAATTATACTACAATGTAAATAAAATTATAGAAAAATCAGCGACAGTGTGAGACATAAAAAGAAAAAACTGAATTTAGATTTATGAGAGTAACAAAAAGTCTTCGCCTCACATATATCTTAAAATGTGGGTGGGATATAATCGCCTTTGCTTCATCCAAGCTGCCAGCAGACCGTTTAATCAGAGAGGGAATAATAACGTTCTATAACTTCATTCAAAGATTTCTACATCAAGAGGTAAACTAGGTCTATATTATGAGAAGTGTATAAAATATTGGCCAGTAAGAGGAAAAATATTGATTAATATAGATCAAAACAATGATAAATTATAATAAAATATTATGTATTGAGCAGATTCTGTGGTCGTCGACTGGTGTAGGTAAAACACAAAGTTTGCAAGGTGACCTGGGTTCGAATCCCGGCTAGGTAGATTTTTTTTACTCTGTACTTTGGATGTCCGGTTTTCTCGTGAGAAAAAAAACAGTAGTTGGTAGTTTGAGTCAACCTTCTATGACCGTATTTCGAACGAAGTGAGTATGGTTTAACTCGATCAACATTGATTTGTCACAATCTAACTATTCAGCTACCTATGTATGTAAAACAATTGTGACGAGTTGATTGTATTTGGTTTTAACGTCCTGATTTGAACTAGTCAGAACGGGGGGTTTTACTCTCTATTCGCTGGGAAACGTTCCAGCTACCTACATTTACCTCACCCAGCCTGGGTAGGGCTGTGATTCTAGACTCACGTGTTTAGAGGGGAAAAAAATATTAGAAAAGTCTGCAACAACTGGGAATCAAACTCGAAATGTCTGGACTACGGCTGTGTTTCCGGACTCACGTATTTAGAGGGGAAAAAATATTAGAAAAGTCTGCAACAACTGAGAATCGAACTCGAAATGTCTGGACTACGGGCAGTAGATACAACCATTACGCTGGCCACTGACAGTCCAAATAAAGCGTTTATTTGGATCAATACTTTTGTATTTTGAATCGTAAATTACATAGATCTCATTCAAATTTTACAAATATGTACCATGAGCCAGCGTCGATGGCATGTTGAATGCACCGGTTCCCTTCAGAACACCGAAGTTAAGCGACATCCAGCGAGGTTAAGACTTGGATGGGTGACCATTCAAATTCTAACTCTCGTGACGCTGGCTTTTCTCGACCCCACTCAGGCTGGGTGAGGTCAATGTGAGTAGCAGGTTTGTGAGTTTCCTGCGAATGGAGGGTAAAACCCCCGTCGTGATATGACCATGGCAGTTGAAAGCGACGTTAAACCCCACTTTAAAAAAAAAAAAAAAAAAAAAAAATATGTACCATTTATAAAAATATAAATAATAAAACACTCCCAATTATGGACACAATACTTCCTCGTGATTGTTTCACATTGTATACACGTGGCAATTTTGATTTTTTCGACTAAATCATTTGTATCTCCAAAACCGCTTAACCGATTTTCTTCAAAATTGTTTTACATACTCGTATATGGTAGAATACTATTTTTTCTACATTCTAGTTATTTTTGTTCACAAATTCATACTTAAATTAAAAAGGAGTAAGCCTTATTTTTAATAAATGTATGTTTTTATTTCCTGATTGTGATAATAATAATAAATTAACATTAATAGTAATTTGAAATAATACTAAAATCTAGCTTACTAGACTTTAAACCTGGAACTTGGAGTTCAAGACCTCATTAAAGGCTAACTAGTAATTTACTATTTTATTTAGTTTGGTCGTTAAAATAATTTAAACAAATCTTATTATTATAGATAAGGATAACGTACACGAAAAGTACCCAAAAAATACCAGGTACTGTTACAAAAGTACCCGTACCGGGCACAAAATAAAATTAGGTACCCGTACCCATACCGGGTACAAAATTTTTGCTCGGTACCTGTACCCGTACCGGGTACAAAAAAATTGTACCCGTGCACAACACTGGCGACCGTATAACACACTGGATCCGCGTACCGTACTGGGTACCGGTTTTATGAAATACTCGGTATTACACACTGGAACCGAGTACGAAGCTCCGGCGTCGTATCGTACGTAGTAGCCGGGTACCGGTTCTATTTAATACTTGGTATTACACACAGGGGCCGGGTAGCATACCGGGTACCGATTCTATGAAATACTCGGTATTACAATTACAATACTACCCAAATACCCATCTCTAGAACTAGGTACAGCAGAGAGAGGTACTGAATTATTCCGATATTATCTATGAATAAAATTCTCTTTGTCTCGTAGAAACAAGTCTTCTATTTGAAACTTCTTTGTCAAACAATCGGAGGGTTAAGGGAAATTCGTACATTATGTAATTCAGTTTATAAAATTGGAGGTGGAGATTCTAATCTATTAAAACACTTGAAACTAAAACATCCAACAAATTTTGTGAACCGAGATTCATCTCCTGTAAACGTTCTGAATGCGAAATTGTGAGATTTAGTTAGTGTACTGAATAATGAGAGAACCGGTGCTTTTGTACTTGGTTTTTGAGTGATTACTTAAATCCATTATTCCATTTACATGCGCTCTCATAACCTCAAAAACCAAGTAAAAAATAATTGGAAATACTCGGTACTTTTAAGTAATCGATTACTGAAGTACCAGTTCTTTGAAATACTCGATATCACCCCGTCTCTAATTATTGCCAAAAATACTGAAAAGGGGTACTTTTCTGTTAGTGAACCTCGGTAGTGGGTTTCAAAATTTGAAAAGATCAACAAAATTGCTGAGCGCTCTAGTGTCACTCAAGTAAGGAATACACCTGTTATCACAATATTTCTCCTCTCTTCAGCAAGTACTATTAAATATTATTTCAGCATCTTTTCAAGGTTTTTTTTTATCTTTTTTTTTTCTCCTTGCAATTGTAATTATTTACAGAACAGTACCTGGGCCACAATATAATTTTCGAGCATGCAACTCATTATAACTTTTTTCATTAAACAAGGTAGTGTCACCTCACTACTCGTACTTCAATATAAATTACCCAACATTATATTTTTAGTCTTGTAATATGCAGAACGAAGGTATTTTATAAAAACAAATCATCAAAGGTTTTTTTATGTGCCATAAGTACGTGCATGATTTGATATTCCATGTAGACACTAAAATCTTATAATATTACTGCGTATCGCAACATCCTTAAATTAAAAGTCTTTTTTTTTGTCTGTTGATTAGTTTTTATTTCATCCATCACAGGACAATCAATTAAATCAAAAAGTAGTGATATCCCCCAAAAAACACTACGTGTACAAACAGTCGTCAAGTGTTGGAATGATTAAAAAGAACTGATATCAAAAACGTCAATTTTCTATGTTTGAAGGAATTATTTTTCACGTAGGTAATTACAGAACCACGTCCTTGACTGCACACTGTTTTGTTCTGAAATTTATGTGTAGTAATTTACTAACAAAACAGTGTGCAGTATTCAAGGACGTGATTCTGTAATTACCTACGTGAAAAATAATTCCTTCAAACATAGAAAATTGACGTTTTTGATATCAGTTCTTTTTAATCATTCCAACACTTGACGACTGTTTGTACACGTAGTGTTTTTTGGGGGATCCTTGTATTCAACGGACGATTAAAAAACTTTAACCAGAAATCAAACAATTTTAATGCTTAAAATAATGGGATTCTTAATTCAAAATCATGATATGTTATGATTTATGATAAACACATACCTGCATAATATATGTTATGATGTGTTATTTATTAATTAGTGTATTTATTTCGGACATCCAAGATACTATACAGTATACATATTAGACGAGCAATTTAATATTCAAATTTGGACACAATCAATATAAGGATTACCTGTATTACTTATTGCCTAGGTATTGTAATATTCCTCTCTCAATACCCGACGGTGCTGTGAGCTTTTCGAAATAATATGCAATTACGTATTGTAAGATAAGAACAAATCAACTTGGAAGTTGAGCGCTATAGCGATGGGAGGGGGGAGGGCATTGATATAATCTTCTTATAATTAGCACTGCAAGTTTAAATATAAATTCCTTGTTTCGGACCTTTAGGTTCCAAGCAACTTGTGCTATGACAAAGACTCGTCAAAGCTTTCCAATACACGGTGCATCATCCACAGTGGACTGTTTATAGGTAACGTACCTACTACACCACAGATTCGTGATAAGTTATTTTTGTAGGGACAGTTATATATTTTTAATAAAGGACCTCCTAGAATGTCCTTGATGCTTATTTAGCCTTTTCTGTACATAAGATGTATTCCTCCAAGGGAATAATTTCTCCTATCAGAAGAGAGACCTTTGGATTTCTCCTGTATTAGATTTACTGATGCGGTTCAACATACATGATTTCTTTGTTATTGGGTAGGTATTTATCATCTTCTTTTATTCGACATTTTAAAGATATTGTGAAGATAAACCAGAAATTATCTGTTACACCTCGTTTCTTTATTGAAATTTCTGCCTGTAAGTTTGGCATGATGAGAACCGAAAGGCTTTGCAGAAACCGGTTTCCATCAAGACTCGAGATTCTAGCAATGATGGCTGACACTATACACTGATCCACCTATCATGAGTTGCGAGCCAATACTGAATTACTTATTGCTGATACCTGAGGTGTAAGTGGTGAACTGCACAGGCAAACCAGCTCTGATAAAAAAAAAAACAACAACGCTTCTTCTACACAATTCACACAATCCCAGAGGAAAGGTAGGTAAAAGGAACTCAATGTGCTCGATGAAATTTATAAATATGATTATTTTGATAGAAAGTTATGAGGTAAAATTGAATAACTAAATGCAATCTTTTCAATGAAATAACTTATCAGGTATTCAATTATTTAAATGAAACGATGAAACCTTCAAAAATTTGAAGACAGCAATCTCCGTGAAAACTTCAAGTACATATATCCAAGGATAAGCAGCTTTCTTCAATAGAATAGTAGTTTTGGTACATAAAAATAACCCTAACTGAAGTTGGTGAACCAGACGAAAGCTTTTCATTGTAAGCGGTGTTTCCCTAATAAACTAAATATCCTTTGAGGAATTGCATAAATATATGGATGATCAAACTATAAAAAATGCTCCTAAAATTGACTTCTAAGAAACTGTGTTCTTTTTCAACTTAGTATTCAATGATAAAATGTGAATATTCACTTTCTTAACTGTCTGTCACCTCAAGGCAGTTCAAGAGTTGCATGTAATGTGCAGCTGAGTAATATTACAATATTATCAAGCATAAGAAGTTACTTTGCTGCACTATTGGTTTTCATTTTGTGCCATTTGAGTGGATAATTTATCTTGACGGGCAGATTAATAAGTCGTTATTCAATTAAATGGAACAAACATCAATCACATTATACATCGCTGAGCCGAGTGCATACTGAACGAATTATCGCCATTTAGTCAGAAAATCCAAGTGTTGGAACACTTTGGACTGGATTGTCTCTAGGCTCACAATGTTTGCGATGCATGCAATAGCCAAATGGCTTTCATCCATGGTATCTGTTGGATTCAGCACAAATTATATAGGTACTCGTAGGCATGTCCGTGCACGTGTACATTGTACAACTAGGTTAGCGTTTTGCTCTCGCTCCAATTTGAGACAACACAGCTACCACATTTAGCATTCATGCAATAGTCCTGATCAAAGTGGAACCAGCTGAATAGAATGAGGAATATTTGTTCATACATTTTGTTCCATTAGTTTCATGTGTTTTGTTTTACCATGTACGTACAATCAATATTCAGAAACATTACTATGTATGAGTATGAAGTAATTCCTAATCACTGGGGTGCAGTTTTTACACCACCAAGATACTTGAGCTTTTTCAGCTGATCTTGTGAGCCTCCTCCTCCTCGCTATATTTAAATCCCATGTCAAATAAAAATATATTAATCAATTTGATATGTCAAATGCAAACTTGTATAGTTTAAATTTTCCAAGCTCCAAGTATAGACTAGACACCGCATATGCATCACAGGAGAACTTTTTTTTGTTTACTTTGAATTTAAAATGCGCATTTCTAAAAGAGAAATACTATTAATTAACCCATCCTGTCTCACTTACGGGGCTTAACTCTAAGCCCAATACAATTCTGTAAGCCGATACACACCTGGGACCCGTTCCCCAGTCCCTGCTACCCAGAACAAAATGTCTTCCTCCTGTTATGATTTTCTTCATTTCGCTTTCAATCTCTTCTCGCTCTTTGTTTTAGGAAACAATACACAACGGTGGCTTTTGAAAATTTTGTGTCGAAAAATAAAAACATATACTTGTAAATTAAGTAATGCAAACTTTCATATTTAAAAAAGCCGTCAAACAATTTCTATTTTCAAGACTTTGATGTGAGCTTCTTTCTAGGTATCAGCAATTTTGATACTATCGTATAGATGTCTAGGTCTCAAGCAATCATATTGATAGCTTACTTCCTCGAGCCGCCCAGAACTCAGAGCTGCAGAAGGAAAGTAAAATTTTGAAAAGGGAAAATACCCTCCTTTCCATTTAATGGCGACAGGCTTCATTTTCAAAATTGATATTGCCTCTCTTCTTCATGCAGGTGGATTTACATCTTCTCTCTTTTAATCCATCGTTCTTTCTTTCTATTTATTATTATTTAATATTTATGGATGGCGCAAGTATTTCTGAAATTTCTTCATATATCGACACCCTCAGAGCAATAGGTGCTATCTGACAATTTTGTGAAAAATGAGTTATGCATATTGCCGGATTCGGCATTTGAAGGCGCGTCCAGTGGTAACAACAGATTTTTTAAATAAACGAGGGAAAATTTTTAAATCGCGAAAAACAAAATCCGCTAAGTGGGACGCACTTTTATTCAACGGCAAAAAGAGCCAAGTGCTCAGACGTGTATTGAAAAGCATAGGAGGAGGAGCTCTGCTAGTAAGAGGTAAAATAAAATTTATTTATTTTATGTTATTGAATGAAAATATATTTTTCAAAGTAGTAGATTTATTAATTTAAAGACATTTATTTGCATAGAACATTTATTAAATAAATATAATAATTATTCTTATAACATTAATTAACATTTTAATTGACCTCTGCAGATATCACAAATTGCATGTTTGTATGAACATTTAAATTTTGTAGATAGCAGTCAACAAAAGGGCTGCTCAAGTAGATAGCACATTTATTAAAGTTGAAAATGAGGTGGTGAATTAATATATTTGGTAAGATTCTCCATATCTTTCTGCAGATGGCAGATATTGAAGTGACATTGTTTAATGTCACTTCATGATGACATTAAACTCTATGATTAATGACATTGTTATCACAGCTATTCGCGGTTCTTGTCGCATAATTCATAACCACCTATACAAACCATCCTGAAATATAACCATTGTCATTGTCTACTTCAAAACACAATTAAGAAGAGTACTGTGTCCTATGGCAAGCATCGATAGTGATGTCAGTTGTTTGTAAATAAATTTACTTTCTTTCTCTCTATAAGGCTTTGAGAAGCAGTTGGGGTTTTGAATGCCACCTCTGAACTATCTCTACAAGAAAGTATAGTTGAGATTGTTGGCATCTCTTGTCTCTTCTCCTCCATTAGCTTCTCACCCTGATGCTCTTAAGTGGTTTCTTCTGAACGAGTCTTCTTTTTGGTGCTTTTTTACTGGAAAGTGGCTCTACAGATTTGAGCAGCCATTCAAACCGCCTTCCAGCAGCTCCTGACAGTTTAAAAAAGATCTCTTTATTTTGACGCTTTTCAGCAGCTTCTGAGAGACTGCATTTTTGGTCTTGAGCAATGTTCATTTGTTTAGACGGTAGTTGAGGCTACAGTGGCCTGTTGAAAAGCCAGTAAGGATTCCTCTTTGCTCGGACAGAGCATTTCTTTTGCTTATTTGGGCGATTAATTTAAGAACATTTTCGCCTGCCTGTGGCCAGGACTCATTTGGGAAGTTCTTCAGAATTACTCCCACTTTCAAAGACTTCAGGGCGTTTATAAAGCTTTGAGAAGCAGTTGGGGTTTTGAATGCCACCTCTGAACTATCTCTACAAGAGAATATAGTTGAGGTTGTTGGCATCTTCTGTCTCTTCTGCTCCATTAGCTTCTCCCCTTGATGCTCTGAAGTGGTTTCTTCTGAACGAGACTTCTTTTTGGTGCTTTTTTTTTTACTGGAAAGTGGCTCTACAGCTTTGGGCAGCCATTCAAACCGCCTTCCAGCAGCTCTTAAGAGTTTTATAAAAATCTCTTTTATGAAGCTTTTCAACAGCTTCTGAGAGATGTTCCTGTTAATCGCCTTTTACGACAGGGGGGACAGCCCGTGGTCTTATTCTTAGCCGAGAGCCACACGGACGTACTGTCATTATTTACTCCTAGGTTAAGCTATAGTTAGCAATTTCACTGAGAAAATAGCAAGGCTAGGTATCCCATTATTTTATTTATTTTTTTACAATTTTAATTTTTTGTTCTTGTATAAAATTATACTTAGTAACTAAACGAGTTACCGACAGCGTCGATGGCGCGTTGAATGCACCGGTTCTCGTTGGATCACCGAAGTTAAGCAACGTCCAGCGAGGTGAAGACTTCGTGATGCTGGCATTCCGGCCCAACCCAGGCTGGGTGAGGTTAATGTGGGTAGCAGGTTTGTGAGTTTCCTGCGAATGGAGGGTAACACCCCCGTTGTGATATGACCATGCAGTTGAAAGCGACGTTAAAAACAAAAAAAAACGAGTTACCTATCGTATATTTTTATAATAAAGTCAGATAATAGACACAGAACATAAGTGAAATTTTGTTTAATTAGTATTCTTGTTTTAATTTTAAGCCTTTTATACTTCTCCAATAAATTGTTTTAAAATTAAAAAAAGTGAGTTTATCAATCAAAAGGTTTTTTTTTCATTTTATTTACAGGCAATACAAAATAAAAACGCTAAATGAGGTAAAATATGGACGCTAATTCTTCTAAGATAGAAGCATAAAGTGCTATATGTAGACAAATAAATTGCAATACCTACCAACTACAGCATTAAAGTTTATAATGAAGAAAAAAAGTGGGCACCAATCTGCTATCTACAATGCAATATTAGTGAAGTTGTGCTATCTACTACTTATCTGCGTGCAATATCTGCTATGTGCCGTACTTCCTGTCCTGATCATTTTAAGAAAAAATAAATTGGAAAATTAGTATTTTTTGGACAATGGTGTATTAAAAGGACAAAAAAAAATCTTTTAATAATTAATATGAATCTTTAAAACGTTTTTTGTCTCTCCTGTAAAATTTGCTATTGCGCAGATAGCACCTATTGCTCTGAGGGTGTCGATATGTACTTTACATTATGTATGTTGAGGTTATATGAAATATGCTCTGCAGGACTTTGGTTTTATGCAATTCTATAGTTATGTATGTACGTACTAAAGAAGCAATAAATGTAGTGTATGATTAATAAAAATAAGTATTTTTTTATCCTTTTTATGCCTTTTTTGATACTCTTGCAATTTGATCAAATTTTGATGGTTGAAACAGAATTAACTAGAACGAAAAAAATCCCAATATAATTATGTACTACACCATTGTAGCTTTACATTTCAAGGATGCTCTTGTCACAGAAAAAGAAATATAAAACAAATCCAAAAACACTTACCGTTAGATGCTGAAACAGCCACGCTCTTAGGATATTGGTTGCAACTTTGGGGAAGATCCCCCGTTTCTTCTGGTTCTTCTTTCCATTGGTATCGTCGTCCTCTTCTCCCGTGCCCTCTCCACTCCCTATACTGGCATTACTAGCATCGCCTGCCAACAGAAACCCAAGCACACCCCATATTAATAACAGACTGGAACTGACACCAATTGGCGAGAAATGATAAAGCTAGTAGAAACTGAAAAAAGCTGTGCAATAAGTAGGCTGTGGAAAGTGTAGAATTTTATGGTTAGTTGAGATACTCCTGTGTCACAGTTGACGAGTTGACGTTACTAAATGGAAACTAACCGACCTCAGTAGCTTCATCGATAAGGCGGACTTGTATCTAGGAGGTCGGTGGTTCCGGTTTCAGCGTAGATTTAGTAAAGCGAGTTTGGGTAAGGGAAATCGGATTATTGGGTGGGTAGGTATACAATGTATTTATTTTCATGAGATGAGAGTTAACTCATTGCAAAATAAAAATGGATAAAGCTTAGGCTCTTTCTGTTAAATTAATGACGGATTATTCCAAAGGTAGAGCTCATCATACATTTCTAACCCTATATTGAGATATGGTACTATAAAAATAGACGTACAAGTCTCTCATCAGTCCAGAGAGATCATCAGATATACATACCATGTATACATGACAAAATCTGTGAATCTATATGACAAGCTGAATTATGACGCAAAGAAGCAGCAGAAGAAGACGACAGGAGACAAAAACAAAGACAAAAATCCATCAAGAAAGTAATTTTCTATCTCACAAGAAAAGCTTTCGGTCTCTCATTCAATTCCGGGGGAAAAATTATATGTTCGTTGGAAATTGCTTAATGGCTTTCCTGAGACATTTCTCTGTTCCTCTCTCTCTCTCTCTCCCTCTTCCTGGAAGCGAAGATAGGCGACTCAGTGAGAGAGAGGGGACAGGGAAGCATAAGAAAGACAAAGAACAAAGATAGATAAGGAGCGCTGGATTGAGCACACAAGAAAGAGAGGGAAGGGAGAGTTGGCAAAAGCATTTTGCTTTCACGGCTGAGTGCGTTGGCAAATGAGTTATTCTACCAATGCCCCATGTCCATCAGGCAGAGACTTGACGCTCCCTCCCTATCTCCCTCCCTCCTTCCCATCTGTGCACTACTGTACAGTGCTACCACCCAAGGTAATTTAAGATCTGTCAAATCAAAAGCAGTACGTAAGTGATCTATATTTTTCGGAAATCGGTGGTCTTATAATCGTTATGTAGAATCTCAATGTTATGTAGAATCCCTTTACACTAAATGTGCAGATATTACATGGTTTGTGTTATTTTTATTTTAGGATAATAGCTTGTTGTTTCTCCCCAATGGGGAAAGAATAAGAAGAGGGATAGGTGGGGGAGTGAGTGAGGTGTTTAGATGGGGGTAAGGGCTGATGGTAAATGACTCATATGCAAACAGGATAATGTGAAAGTTATGTGTGTAAGGGAAGAGGGGGGGAACCTCTGCTTTGTTTTGGATATTCGACTATATCGTTCATGTATACACGAGCAGTGGCGTAGCAGTGGAAACACAATGGCCAAGCGCCATATCATCCTCTGCTCATATTTCACTACAATTATAGTTTACTTTCCTATAAAACGAGGAAACTATATTTTTCTAGTTCGTTGAAGTTGTCAAAACTATAACAAAATTTATTTACTATAAGAAAATAAAATAGGTATGCCTGATAATATTGATATATTTTTCGTTAAATAACGTCAGTCCCTCGGCTCAAATTTTATGATCTACCATCACATTAAATTCATTAATAAATTATTCCTATAGATGCGAGTCCTGAATTTCGACAATTTTACCGTACGCTGCCTGTTTTACAGTAACCCTTTGTCCTTTGTACCTAATGAATAATATACCTACCTACCTATCTTCAGTTGAGGTATATATTTGTATGAACCTGTAACTTTATGTGTACATCATCAATATATCATTCAACATAGGAAAAAATGCACTATCATTGTTTTGAGTCATGGGGCAGAAGTTTGGTCGGCACTGAGAATGAAGGAAGAGGAAGGGAGGGCAGAGTATACATTGTGGGGTTTTGGATGAAAATGGGTGCGAAAAGCTTCGTATATATTTCAGAATAGTGCATGATCCATTTTAAAATTCATTACATAAAATTACTTTTGCCTTCTGCCTGTTCAATACCCTCTGGAATACACACAAAAAACTTTTTCAGAAAAATTATGCTTGGTTGTATTATCATTATGATTAACTGAAATTTTATTATTTTGAGGTAATATCAAAATAAAACCTATGAAAAAACTACGTACCTAACAGTCGTACATGTGAAATGCTACATAGAGAAATTGCTTCACATATTAGAAATGAGACTTTATAGAGTCCGTTCTTAATAATGACTGGGAAGGAACGAAAGCTATTTAAAAATTTACGCCAAAAAGGAATTTGAAAATCGTTTTTCTTTTGGGTTCCCAAAATCAAGTACTGAATAGTCTGGAACGTTACTTATTGTATTATTATTGCAGTAGTTTATATTATTCCGCGTTGCTTCGCTTACATTTTACATTTTTCTTCCCTTTTCTTTTTTTCCTAATTCAATTTTAAAAAATTTGGGCGCATATGTTTGTTTATTACATTAGTAACATGGATCTAAACACTCTACGTTCCTTTGCAAGAACACTACACGTATATTTGCATGTCTTTTGTTACATTTCTTACACAATATGATAAAAAATAATATGTATTACACATTTGATTATATGAAATTTTAACAAAAGATGAACTTCAAAAGATCTGCCAGATTGTCTGAACGATCAAACGTTTAGGAAAGGTTAGCAACCTCTGAAGATACAATAAATAATGGTCCAAGTACAATACTGAGGAAGTTTCCACCACAAGGTCGTGAAGTAGAAGTAACTCACAGAGACTGTGTGTGTCTACACTCATTATAATAAAATACTAATTAGTGTTGGTCAAAAAAGAATTATTTCAAACTAAAGGCGAAAAAAACAAACAAATTTGGTGACATGAATAATAATCTCAAAGCAAATCAGAAAACTGGTTCTAAGCACATTAACCTTAAGCAGCCCATAAGTGAGAAATCAGATAAATAATATTATTTATTAAGTTTATTGTTTTAAATATACTACAAGCTGTTTCCAGAGTCAAATATTCTTATTCAGCTGTGGGACAAATATTCTGATTCTTTAGGTATTCGAGTGAAAACTACATCACTCTAATACCTATATGTACTTAATATCTAACAATATATTTTCATATTGATTATGATATGAACAACTTGGTAATATATATTTCCCAAGGAAGATTACATGAAACTCAAACAGTCAAGAAATCAGATACGTTTAGGAAATACTGATCATTTTGCAAAACATTCTCAACTTTCAACTTGAAAAAAAAAAAACATATATGCACCCAGACGACACATGAGCAAGCCCTTGTGAGATCAAACGAGACATTACGAGCTGAGATTAATGGATTATCAACAGGTAACAGAGTGACCACCCACACGAAGCTAGGAACCAATGTAAACAGAATCCGCAGTCAGTGTTCCAGCAACAATAGACGAAATAGAGCACACCGCTTGAATTTAATTAGCTAGAAACTATGAAACACAATCCAAGAGCACAGTGGGGAGTTATTCAAAGTTGTGATGAATCAATACCAATACCTAACCATACTCGGTAGGTAAAACAATTCACCTGACATAGCAGGGAACATCTCGATCATTTGACGTTATAACTCAAAGTAGCCGAGCAAATTATCAAAATTACAAATTGCAGTTTCGTTGCAATAGATTAACATGAAATATGTAGAGTATGTTTCAGTTAATGGATTTGTAAGTCGAGGCAACAGAGTTATAAATAAAATTCATGGCGAATATGACAATTTATTACAACGCACTATTAACAGAGACACTGTTAGTGTCGACACAGAGGCTATGAATTTGGAACTAAACTATGCATGCAATTATTATCATATTTTTCTCTTTTTTATACAATTTCAGATTCAGGAATGAAACGGCATACACTTTTATAAAAAAGAGATATAAAGGGTATCATGTAAACGAAGTTTGGCGATACATAATATGAAACAAAAATGAATGTTAATATGGAGATAATGCAAAAAGCTTATCAAAGCTCTTATTATTTTTGTTTTACTTTTTTGAAAGTTTTAGAACTTAAAATAAATCAGCAAATTAAAAAATCGATATGTATTAAAAAGAATCTCCATTATCTTTGCGAAAAAGAAGAAGCAATGAGCCACCCTATCCCAGGTGACACAAAGACAAAGTCTTGAAGTCTAGTGCATTAAGGAGCGCGGTAGCGCTCCGACCCGCCAAGTCAATAGAAATAGTTCGCGCGCTACCAAGAGTATACTATACGCGACAGCATAAGTAGCACATTTCGCGTAGTTGTAGGAGAAAAAGTACAAGTGATGGAGGAAATTGAACTACATATACAGAATGGGGCACGATAATAGACAAGCTTTTAAAAAAGAAACATTGAAATCGTTTGAGTTAAGTTGGTCAAAACCACACTATAAAAACGTCATTTTTTTCAAAAAATTCTGCTTCTTCTTTTGACGTTGACCGCTCTACAGCCAAAACTACTGGACCGATTTTCATGAACGATGGCTCATTTTTTTTCTTCTGGGTGGTAGGTGTGCCTTTTTATGGTTTCATTATCCCAAAAGCTACCATTT
This sequence comes from Bactericera cockerelli, assembly GCA_024516035.1. Classification (NCBI taxonomy): domain Eukaryota; kingdom Metazoa; phylum Arthropoda; class Insecta; order Hemiptera; family Triozidae; genus Bactericera; species Bactericera cockerelli. The sequence continues at coordinate 37,917,884 of CM044958.1, forward strand.
GGCCGTTAATTAGGAAAAGGATCATTTTCAGAGAACAGAATAACATTGGAGTATAGATATTTAATCTAGTTTATTATGTATATACCTATTCACTCACAAACCTTTCAATCCACTTGTCCCGATGTGAAATTGTGTAAAGGTATACTAAGCCATAAATAGTCGCCGGTGCTGAGTGAGTTAGCGCGCTAAGCTTACCACGCATGGTGACCTGTATTCGATTCCCAGCTGGGCAGGCATTTTTCTGCACATTACTTGGGTGTTTGGGGTCTACTCATACCTCGTGAGGAAAAATGAGTAGTTACTGAATAAGTGACTACCAGTGGCGGCATTACCAGAGTAAAAATAAATTAATGTCATAGAAGTTGAAAAGTAATGGAGACTCTTAGTAATGCTGCGCTACCCACAAAATTTGTGAAGAGGCCTTGTTCTTGACCACAAATAAATTCATACATACATACATAGGTATATTAAACCAGTAATGCCCAAGGAGTGAAAAAGACCAGATTTTTTTTCCTTCTAAAATGTTTGTTAAATTAGGTTCAAAAATGTAAAAAAATCTGTAGTACCCAATGTTACATAATATATTATGTATGTGTAACATGAATGTCATAAATGGTTGGGGATCTTTCTAAGTAGGAAATGTAGAAGTTTCATAGAAAACTTTGTAAGAGCCCCTACACTACCTAATACCTATTCCTAATTAGGAATGTAGGTACCTATTAGGTACATAGGAAGTGAAAGGCTTCCCTCCCTATCCAATTCTCTCTAGTAAATATTTCTTTCGCTGGCCGCTAAAAAGTTTATTATACAAAGTAAAGTAAAGTGAAGCTTTTATGTGTTGCAAAATCCTCGTGCAATCTATAACAGTTCAGTTAGCCCAGTGGTAAAGGCGGCACTGTGTGAAGATAGAGATGCTAGAGGATCGCGGGTTCGAAACGCAGCTGGAACATGTCATTTTTTTTTTTAACAAAATACTCATTACTTATTTTAATTTTACATAATTTACCATAAATTTAGTGAGTTAATGAGGTACTATTACCCTCATGTTGTGCGTTGTGTTGTACCTCATTTATAATATACAATAAAAAATTAACAGTTAAAAATATATATATATTAATTTATACATTTATTACTTGAAAAACACAATAAGCTTCGTTCTCAGTATTCTTTCACAGAAATTAATTGTAAAAATACATAGTAATCCTCCCATTTGGGGTTTTCACCATTTATAATAATACATCTTGGGCATACTGCTGGAATAATGGGACTTAAAAGTCCTAATTATTATATCTGACATAAATTAAGGAAATATGTTCAGGGTGTACCCACTATCTGAACCAGTTGAGGGGCCCATCTGGATAAAATGAATGGCACCACACAGTATCCTTGTAAAAATCTGTGACAAAGGGCCAATTTATGAAACGGGAATAATTTTACAATAACCCGGACTATCTCTCTAATCGTTCTTCAACTTAAGGGAGGGTCTCGCTTGTTATCTTACCTTCTTTTAAACATAATTAACCGAACACAGTGAGAACGAACTCACTAAGTGAGGTTCTGTTTTAACTTGGGTACTGGACGAATTGGCTTTTGTTTGTCTGTCTGAAACCTAAGGGGACAGCACTGTGGTAAAAAATTGATAAAGGGCCAAAAAAATAAAAAAAGGCCGGTTGATATGTTTTATATAAAACTTATCGAGTGGGGTATTAAATAAAGATAAGATAAGAAAGATAAGATAAAAGGTCTCGATGTCCTCATGCTTGATTGAACATTTATAATGCGATAGTTGAATCTGTTTGAGGTTTACTGTTCAAAGAAACACTAGTTATTGTTGGATGGAAGAGCTTCTTTAAGGAGAACCCTGCCATATAAAAGAAAGCCAAAAAATAATAATATTGACGTTACACAATGTAGGACATACTATTATTAACCGAACACAGTGAGGGAGCGAAGCGACCTCACTAGGTGGGGTTCTGTTTTAACTTGCATACTGGACGATTTGGCTTTCGTTTGTCTATCTCATAAATAAGGCGAGATCATTATTATAATAATAAAATGCTATCATTATTATAATAATAAAAAATTAAAATTTAGGATGAAGGAAAGTGATGAAGGAAATCGGACCATAAATACATATAGTTTGAGGCACGATAAAGACAAGCTTTGAAAAAAGAACCATCAAAATCGTTTGAGTTAAGTTGGAGAAAAACAAACTTTAAAAACGTCATTTTTTTCATCATTTTCTGCTTCTTCTTTCACGATTATCGCTCTACAGCCAAAACTACTAGACCGATTTTCACAAACGATGGCTAATTTTTTTCTCGTGAGTGGTAGGTGTGCTTTTTTATTGTTCTATTCTAAAAGGGACATTTGGCCCTTGATTGGGAAAAGAATCATTGTCAGAGCTCAGAACAAAGTTGATGTATAGATATTCAGTATCTAGTATGTTATCACTCTCCCAGATGAGTCAAAAGTCGCATATCTACTTTTTAGGTGAAAGAATACTTTGGAGAAGGATACGGTGCTTAGTTATGAATATTAAACTAAAATCTTTATCTTCACATTCAAACTGTTTCATGTATCAAATTTTGTTCCTTTAAAGTCATTATTTAATATGTTAAATAGTTTTATATTGAAACAACATGTATCAATTGTATCATACACCCCACACCTATGCAGGGCCACTACAAAAAGTTATAAGATCCACCAAAAAATATCACTTCGTGACATAAAAAAAGTCCCGCCAAGTCGTTCCCCAAAAATATTTGAGTTCCCAAACTCATCCCTCCCTTCCCAAAAAATATATTAATTATTTGTGACCTCCCCCAAAAAAATTATTGAAATCAATTTATGGCCCCGCCTTTTATTCATTCACCTAAGTGCAACAGTATACTTGTTAATAGCCTCCCCTCTCTCTTTCTTCTAATGTCCTCTTTCTTTTGTTCCTTGTTGCATGTTGGAAAGTTTCCTTTAAAAACTCAGAACTTAAGTCTTATTTCCTTGCTCCTTTCACCGACTTGGGCTCTTGGCGGAGTACCACCCAGCAGGTCCGTTCTTAGCCGAAGGAACTGATGTCTTGGTTCTTTTCTAAGATTATATATAAATGTAGACATATGTAAACATGTGATCCTTGAAAATGAGCCTGAATCGTGACTTGATCTGATGGTCCAATTCTCGTTGGTGGCAGATATTTTGCGACTTAGATACAGCATCCTTGGGTCGCGGTCGGCTAGACTTCTCATTTCCTGTTCTCCATAAGAACCACTATGTTAAATTATCTCTTTTTAATTCTTTAAAAATAGCACTGTCTATTAGATTCATATATTTATCATTCCCAGTTAGTGGTACTCCGCCAAGAGCCCAAGTCGGTGAAAGGAGCAAGGAAATAAGACTTAAGTTCTGAGTTTTTAAAGGAAACTTTCCAACATGCAACAAGGAACAAAAGAAAGAGGACATTAGAAGAAAGAGAGAGGGGAGGCTATTAACAAGTATACTGTTGCACTTAGGTGAATGAATAAAAGGCGGGGCCATAAATTGATTTCAATAATTTTTTTGGGGGAGGTCACAAATAATTAATATATTTTTTGGGAAGGGAGGGATGAGTTTGGGAACTCAAATATTTTTGGGGAACGACTTGGCGGGACTTTTTTTATGTCACGAAGTGATATTTTTTGGTGGATATAAATTACACCGGCTATTAAAATATTACAATCTCTCACACAAGAAGAATGTGTTGGAGTAACAAACTCTTGTCTAGAAAAACAAGACACTCTGTTGCTGCCACAATTAACAAACCTTGAGACAACCAATTGATGATACCTGACTACCCACTAAATTCTAGTAGATTTACTTCTGAAATTTCATAGCCTGGTGAATCAAGAAGATTCAATAATAAGATTGATAATACATTTACATAGTTCTCACTTCTCTAATGATAAAATATTACAGCATTGCTGAAGTATAAGAAAATATTTTGAACAGGTAATGCATATTAATCAAATGAACACAACTATTTACAAATGAAGAACTCTCATTAAATTCGCATTTGCCTTTGTTGCCATATGTCAAAATGTTACATGAAACTGGTATTTATTATTTTAATATTTCGGTGCATGATTTCTATTAGTACACCTAGTTTGGCGGGGATAATAATTTATTTTCTAACAAGTATTAGATAATAATTTAATTTCAGGGCGCGCTCATAACTGTGCAATGCTTTGATTAATCGCCGTCCCAAGATAATGTATTATTGTGAGATTTGTGGCTCGTAAATCTCATTTTTATTACCGGTGTCATCGGGTACATTAATTTCATGTACTAATTCTTTAGCATAAGGAATTGAGCTGGTATAATTAGAGGTGCGTTTGCGCAGAAGCGTTGTTTGATCTTTCTAATGTCTTGTTTTTCATGGCATCATTGATTTATTCCCAGTCCAATATTTTCCAATGTATTTCAACTTTCACTTTTCAAAATTCGTATATCAGTAGTAGTATCACTTAAAAGAAATATTTAAAAATATGCCAATTTCAAAGCTCAGAAACTGAGAAATCTGTCACGTAAAGTAACATACAAGAATAACCATTCGAGAAGAGATTGGAAGCTTTCCTTATGCACTGAGGGAGGATATTTCACAAGTAGCTCATGAGGCCAATGATCCATCATCTTTCATCTGGTCTACACATACGCAAGTTCATCGTAGTAGTAGTACTATAAGAGTAGTGCTGCTACTACACAAGTCGAATAGTATGGAAGCGACGCGACGACGTCACAGGACAAATCTCGCAACACGTGACGGAGGACAGGCCGGGGGGTGACGCAATGCCTTGTCAGAGTGGAGGTGATTGATTGTCTGCACGAGGAAGAGATGGAAGTCTGGTGATAACGAAATGCATTTCCATTTATTTTCCATTGAAAAAAAAAAGAGAACAGAGAGTAGCTCTTGAATGGAAAACGCTTCCCTCACTAATGAGGTATGTTCGGAGGAAAATGAAAGCTCTACCAGATGATGATAGTGCTCTTGTGACGGAAAGTCGTGAGATAAGGAAAGGCTGAAGGTACGCTAATGAACAGTCGATTGCACTGCTCTATACCTCTGTGAAGTATAATGAGTATTCGGAAGAAAAATACTATGTATGTAATTTTGGTTACTATACTAATTTTGGAAATGGCCGTGGAAACACCTCTTACCCTACTGAAAGAATAAAATAATCAAAGTGCGCGAAATTGCAATTCAATTCTCGACGGTAAGAAATGTATAAAGTGGGTCGTCGGTCGTCACAACTCAGAGTCAAGCAATCTCACAGTGATAGAATTTCTGGGGCAAGAGGTTTTTATCATTCTGTACAAGACACTTCTATTCGTTAATGTACTTTCAACTCACTGTTGCGAGTGCAGAATTAAGTAGCCGAAACGTGCATCAAATCAAGTACCAACAAAATAAATTAAATCCAATGCCGCTATTAAAATGGTTCGGAACGAGCAAAAAACGAACGTTTTCAATTAGAAATGAATTCCCTCAAAATATACAAGAGAATAGATGAACGACCTCTCCTTGATATTCCGACTGGTGTGCAATTTGCCAAGAATTCTGCTCTGTCGCATGCATTGTGTTGAACAATACATAGTGTGGTTTTGAGAAGAATAAATGTTTCAATTGCAGCAAGGTGTAACCTTGGTGTTTGCTTTCAATAAACAATTAATTTCATGTATCCAGGAATGACTTATAGGTGCTGGCTGTCGTCAACATGGAATCTGTGGACCAAACATAACACACGGTTCTTCCAATTGTACCTACATAATATACATATACGTACATGGTCTGAGTGACACTCACTAAACTTCTCACTGTAGCGGAGTGCCGCATAAAAACATCTTCTGACGTGTCCTATTTTAAATTAAATCAAAAAATACACGTTAATATCTTTTATAGATAAGGTTCTACAATCTACATACAAATGACTTACTACACGAAACATCTCTAATTAACAAGCTCATTTGGTTTAATGGACAAAAAAATCCAATTTTAGACAAAGGCTAACTACTTCCATAGAATCCATAGAAATTTCCCAAATTGGTATAAGACTGAAAGTGTCAGCACAGCTTCAAGGATTTGATGGGTATTCCAATTGGTGGTTCTTGACGGTCTATTGAAGATTTTGATGAGACGCAAAGGAATCAGATATTTCGGAACACCATAAGCAGTGTCATTAGATGATGAGAAATTCCACACCAGTCAAGGTCGGGGAACAAAATTCAAGAGGTCAGTGTCGCTACGTCAGATCGATTTATCATTGTGACGGGGACATGCCTTGTGACAGGTTGACAAATAGCGAGGTGGCACTAGTGACGTATTGGTTCAGGTGACGTATTGAGTCACCTGTACCTGCCTGAGTTTGAAGTAAACCCCCGTGAATTGTGATTGCTACCGTTTTCAGAATATTCTGGGGATGTGTTCAAATGAATTACTTTTTGGGATAAAACATATTAAATCGACTACATGGACTTTTTAGAATAGGGGAACATTTTGGAATTGCATTTGGTACATTTTTTTATATCATTTTGAGCTCTTAAAAAATATTGAAAGACACACCTGCCATTCAAAATTTAAAAGACAAGAGCAAATCACTACCAAAGGGATATATACCAAAGCTTTCTGAATAGATGCACATTCAGTAACGTTCATAAATGTTCCAACTTATAGATCAACACAAACTAGGAACAAGGAAAATGTTTTGTCTCAAAAAAGAGAGAAAGTTCGAAATAAGTGAAACAAGAACACTCCGAATGTTCCCATTACCAAAAATCAGAGGGAAGAGAAGGAGAAACGACAGTGATTGGCTGATCAATCATGCTGGGGTAATTGGGTCCTCTGGGACTTGCTGGGGGCTCATTAAATGCCTTCTCTGCCCGCGCCGCAACAACTTTCATATGAAGAAGTAATGATCCCCTAGGTTTCTTCTGTTTTCATATCTTCGAGCAGAAAGAGGTTTCTTAATAATATATTGATGAGATCTTTTCAACGACAATAGGCCTGCATATTTTGTATTTACTGAGCATTTACATAAAAGCTGTCTGACAATTTGAAATAAAGAAATCGAGTTATTAAAACTTTGCTATTTTAGACTAATCAGGATCCAGCTCCTCTTTTTGATAACGGAACACGTCAGCAGGGAATAGATATACTACCCTATCACTTCAGATTCGCGTCGAATACCACGAAATTCAACAAAATAAGACGAACTTCAGATTGCCGACTCTAAAAATACCGTAACACCGTCTAGACAAAAATGTGATAAAATAAAACCGCTTGAAAACATTACACATTTCATGGCAAATATTGAAAGATATGCCTGATGGTGAAAAGAGCGCAGTTCTGTATCATAAGTGGAATACACATGTAAGTGTCAACAGAAACAGTTGATGTGCCACCTTGTGTGGTGATTATTTTGTATAGTCTCTTCTAATTGTCAGATTCTAGTAAATTTAGTACTGCCTGAAATATGAAGATAATAAAAATAGGATGTGCATTTCGACAGTTTGATCTAATGAGCTTTTCAAAACAATCATGAGTAAGATAATTGCTACCAAAAATCATGGTGTCCAATAGTACGAACGTACAAATGGTGAGATTCTTTCTTTTTTAATCTTCGTGAAAATTATCTAAGCTATTGCTACAGATTTGAATGGGTGAGTAGAAGAACCAGGAATGTCAAAAATCAATTTTTTTTTCTTCGTAGAATAAGAAAGAATGTACTCTTTTCTATCATCTCTGTGAATATGAAGGAGAAATACCCTTTAAAAGTATAATTTTTTTCGATTTTAAAGTGGGGGAAGCGGAAAAAAAATCTGATGTAAATCAAGGAATGTAACAAAATCACTGACTTTTTTTGCTAGCGGTATTAGTACCTAGTTGTGAGAATCTTGTCGAATAACAAGGAATGTAAAATTTAATTTTATTATACTCATTAGCATCAGGAAAGCAAAAAAAAGACAAATCTTATTTTTGCTTTCCTGAAAAGTCGATTTTTGACATTCCTGGTTCTTCTACTGACCCATTCATTTATTTTTATGTGAATTCTTTTGTTTTCTAACATTAATTGTCATTACACTGTTTTTAAATAGTGTGAAGACAGCAAGATCAATGTTGTTTGATCAACGTACATGCTCTTGTTAGAAGACAAAGACAAAAATAGTGTAAATTTTAATGATGAATGTAAGAACACAAGACAATTTTTGATTCGTTCTTCACCCAAACAAGCTCTGGTCTGACGGAAATGACGTCACTACAGGGTATGTGCTCCTTTGAAGCGATAATAATGTGTTTTGTGTTTGACAGGTAGGAAATGAACTGCGTCCACTGGATTGTATATTATAAATGAAGAAAATACAAGGAGGCAGCCTTCAACCCTTTCCCCCAAGAGAACTTTCAACACAACATTGAAACCGTTTCACATGTTTTCACTTTTCCATCTAGCTTCGGAAATGTGTAACAAGATGGAGTTTTACCACTTGGCCTTGGAAATGTAACAAGGAGCTTTAAGCTTTTACATTCAGCCTTTGAAATTATGGCCAGAGTTTTTACATTTAATCTCATATAAAAAGATGGAGTTCATGCTCTGAAAGTAAACCTTTTTAATGTAACAAAATCCATGTTTTCCACTTGGCCTTAGAAATTTAACAACATGGAGGGCGGACTTAAGATCGCTACTTTTGTTATATAGAATGATTATAATGGTTTAAGAAATGTAATTTTTCTAGAATTAAACGCTACTTTTGTTAAATAGAATGATTATAATGGTTTAAGAAATGTAATTTTTCTAGAATTAAACATGGAATGATGAAACTTTTCTTTTTCCAAGTTCAAAAAGGAATGCGGACGACTTGAGTATGTTTCCATTCTCAATGGCATTGCTGGGACACTGTGACATCTGAAGAAATAATGAAAAAGGTTTTATTATTTATTTTTTGTATAAAAAAATCCAGGGAAAATGCAAGGTAGGTACTGTACTTTAAAAGTAATATTTCATTTGACAAGTTGAATTTAAAAAAATAAAACGTGCTTTTTACGTCAAGCATTTTTTTAATACCTACCCTTTCCCCAAGTTATACTTCATCCCAGAATTTAAAAATGTCCATCCTCCATTCTAGATATAAAAGGCTCAGCTGTATTTTTGTTTTTAAATTAAAAAAAAGAAAGCTTTTTTTTTTCTTTTCTCTCTTTGAATTTGATAAAAATGCGATTTTTTTAATGGTTTTGTGGCATTTTGTACAGAGCTCATGTGCATTCGCTTGGAGCTTATGATTTATTATGCTAAAACAAAATATTGGACAGGATTTAAACATTCCAAATTTCTTATTTCAAATGAGAAAATAGCTTTCACTGGGATAATAAATTCACAGAGATTCACAATGTGACAACATATTGTATGTGGAAATAAAGTTTTTCCTCTAAATTTAAGAGTTTAAGTCTTCAACTTGAGTCCCAAAATAGTCGTCATCATTCTCACCATCAGTAAAAAATATACTTATTTATTGTTCTCATTAAAAATAATTTCTTCATCGTGAGTACCATTAGTAATTTTATTCTTGTGTAGATGGATAACAGACATTGTTAATTCTTATTTTGAATTCAATACGTTTCTATTGTTTTTTATTTCCACTGCATGGCTATGATTTATGCATAATGGTCGACATTTAATTCATTGTGGTGTATGGTAATGCATCATTTCTAATACAATACATTACACTTGCAAGGCAGGGGATGCAACACGCCAAGTACTGCTTTGCATCTGTTCATTCGGAGATATCGACCCTCATGGTTCTATCTCTGAATTCAATCCTGCCATTATTATCTGTGTTAATAGTAATGTATGATTCTATTATCCCACAGATCTACAGAATAGCTATTATCATTCAGTCTCTGTATTGATGATAATAAGGCACTGAGTAATCTATGAGCTCATTTTCACAATGGACAAGGGCTCAGCAATGTTTTTATGAAACAAATTTCATAATCAAGTCCATTGGTTTCAGATTTATGTTGTTTCAATAATACCAATAAGAACTATGTAACGTTCAGAATCAGTATGACTTTTTTTTAAATTTAAATGGTTAAATTCATCATGTGGATGCAGCAAACCTGTGAAGTCTATCCACTATTCAACCTTAGGTAGATTGTAAATCTTTTTTTGTACAGGGAATACCACGAAATGGTTGAGCCTTGTATGTAGCACACTGAAAATTGAGCTTTCCCCGTATAAACTAGGTACCAAGTGTTTAATTTGTCTCTTGTGCAGAACATGTGCTCTATGTTGGGGCGCGTAATTTTATTTTAATAACTTTAGCCTAACTGATGTTACCCGCTACCTGTTTTCTATCTCAGCTTCTCAGGCAGAGCAAGAAAACACATAATTTTCAAATTTTAATATCATAACAAATAACAAGCGTACATATGTTTAATTTAAACTGTCTGCAGACACATATGTGGCAGGAGCGACAAATTTTAAATTAAAATTTACAGAGAGGAAAGAGTGTATGTGTATGGGGTTGCAGCTCCGGTGTTGAAATATATTATACGTATAAACAGAAAAAAAGTATACATAATAATAGTTTATACAAGACACTTCCATAAAAAGTTAGATTTTGATAAAGAAAGAACATAAATATGTCTGTAGAGATGAAATAAATTCCAAAGTAAATTAGGAAGGCATCACAGAAATTCCAGAAAGCGTACGTTTGATATGGATCTTGAATTGAGGGTCCATTCTTTATGAAAATGGCACCAGAAAAACAAAAAATACATCCAGAGAAAAAATTCTCACAGCAATTCCCCCAACATCACAATTAATATTTCTGCAACCTAAAAGACAAATTCGGGGGTCGGTGTTCAAAGCCCTCTCCGCCTGTTTGAACTCAAGTAACCCTGAACTTTTTAACCTCCATGACATAGACGCGACGGGAGCTAAACAAATATTTGTACCACTGCCCTCAAACTGTCAAAAATTATTAATGTAAACAGTTGCAGCCACCTTGCCTCTGCTGCCCTGGAGTTTTCTATTAGAGTGTAGGTATGCTGTCAAATGTCGTTGTCCGCTCGGATGGAGAATGCAGCAGTTGATGAGACTAGAGACGCCCCGGTGGTACTCGGGTGCTGGACTGTTTAGTACATACATGAGTGAGCTACTCGTCATGGGCTGCATTAGTTCAGTTTTGTGGGTCAGGATGAACAAGCAAACATAGCACACAAGTCCGGTGCATGTACTACAAGGTAACAAGGATACAACCATGTACTTGTAAGAGTAAAGGAGGTGTAAAGGAAGTCTTGTGATAATTCAAAGGCTATAAACTATAAAACCACGAGGTTCAAAAGTAGGTAAGTAGTAGCATGACCTTTGTAGATAAAAATTAAATAAAAACAAGGCAACGAGAACGTTTAGAATAAAAATTAAAAGCCCATAAAAACTGACGATCGTAAAACGGTGTTTTCATGAATGATACCGAAATGTTTGGTGAGGGAGCGAGGGAAATTATTTTTAATGGCACTTGAATGGGTTAAAGTTGACTCGGAGGGAAGCTCATGCGCCGTAACCCAGGCAACAAGGGAAAGTCGTTATGGAGAATTTCGAGCGAGTGTGCGCTTCCCCCACGGCCCCCCTTACGGAGAATTTATTTTACACAGAATAAAATCTTCTATAAATAACCAACGAGATAGAGAAAAGGTTTTCCTACCAATTTTCCTTCTTTTCCTTTTTTTTTCCTTTTCGGAGCGCATTTTATTTTTTGTACCATCTTGTTTCCTCCAGGCGCTTACAGGTTTCAGGGAACATTGCGTGGCTCAACTTTTTCTGGGAGAACGGAGCAGCATCGGGGAAATATTAAAAAATACTTTTCTGGAAACATTATGCCTGCAGCCACCTGATGCCTTAGCTCGAGAACTACACATTGTAATCATGCACATGCGTTCACAATCAGCATAAAGGTATTACAATGAAGTAGGAATATTTAAGAAATAAAATATAAAATGGCATTGAAAAGTCAAAAGAATCAGAATTATGTACAGTTTGGTATATAAAACGATGGAAAATCAAATTTTTTACAGCTAATATTTCTCGGTTTTCATTCAATAAACCCCATGTTAGTTAGTGTAATCAAACACTTAAACCTAACTTAAAATCGGAGCAAGAAATCCAAAATATTTTCCTCGCACTTTTTCTTTATTCTCAATTTTATTTTGAGGGTCACTGAATTTATTTGTAATTTTTATTTTGAAAATTCTCTTCTCTTATTTCCTCTTGAATAACTTTCTTCTTATTGGGTGTGAATTTCCAATTTCGTTCTCCACTCCCTTCTACCTTTATTTTCTCTTCTCAAGTCTTTTTTTTTCCTCTGCTTCAACTTCTTTCTCTGATTGATATTTATTATTTACCTTATCCTTACTTTCTTCGTTTCTTTTTCCGTTCTTTTAGAAACCTCCCCTTCTGCCCTCAAGCTCTCCTGACATCATGAGACAATATGAAGAAAATCCAAACGGGTACTTTTGATGAAATTTAAATTTTGTTGCATTCCTTATAGCATTAAATGACGTTATTTTCTAAATCGATGAAAATGCAGATGGGGGCGGTGTAGTGTTGATCACTGCATTAGGGTATGCTATTTCTGGGCATGTAATATAATATACAAATTATTACTTATCATGTTATCATTATTATAAGTCATAAAAAAAAACAAGTTTCCATTGTACAAAATTGTAAATTCCCAATTCATCATAATAGATCTAGATAGACTTGCAAGGCTATTCTTTTTAGGCAATTAGTTCATATTCATATTTTTTTTTAATTCCAAATAAAGATGGACAATCATGAAGATTTCTTTAAGCAATCATATTATTTGTGTTAATCACTTTCGTGATATTACAACTCTTCAAACTCGCTACCGAGGTCTGTTATCATGTAGAATTTCGTTCAAGATAACTATGGCTAATTCCAAATAAATACAGCATTCCATCTCAAATGACTTCCATAAGTCATTGAAATAGAGACGTTAGAAAAATAAAACTGTAGAAAATCGAATAAAGAAGTTGCAAATAAAGAAGATATTGTACTTACAGGAATCATTGATAAAGAGACGTTAGAAAAATAAAACTGTAGAAAATCGGATAAAGAAGGTAATATGAAGAATTGCTGATGGTATTATAGTTAGTAACTAGTAGGCAATAGGTAATTTCTTATGTTTAACTCTAATATTCACTTACTCGTTAAGTCGGTTCATAAATGGTATTGTACTTACAGGAATTGTACTCTCCGGGAGAGCCTAGGAACACAGATGAATACAGGACGCCCCTCCTGGCCGCCTCAGCCGCCCGGGCGTCACTTGGCGACGACCATTCCCTCCTCGGACACCATTTACCTGCAAAAAGAAGAGGAAAATGCTCAGTTAGTCAATTAGAAAGTCAAAAGAAAAAAAAAAAAACAACAATAAAAAAAAAGTATACCTACTTAGGGTCATATTTTAAAACAAGTTTGATATTCTGTTAAGGAAAAAAAAAAAAAAAAAAACAACAAAAAACAAAAAAAGGATACTTAGGTCATATTTTGAAACAAGTTTGTTAATCTAAGCCAGACACACCCTCAAATCAGAGTTTCAACCAATCACAGCGCACTATAGCCCGATCGAAGGGAGAGTTTCCACTAGAATGAAATCTTATTATTTAATCTTGTTTCATAATTCCGGCCCTTAGAAATATCGAATGAAGAAAAATAATAATAGTTCACTCTGAAAAACACGATGAAAAACCAATAAAATCCAAGTCGATATTGGTACAGTTAAATGATAAATAAAATAATGATTTGTTTGTCCATGATTTGTCCATGGAGTGTGGACCTATGCATTGAAACAATACTATTGGTTCTTCAAATGATAACTAAATTGCCTGAAAACCATTTGCAACTTCAGTAAACTCTCGAGTCTCGGTGATTTGATAGCAAAACAAAACAAAACAAAACATTAACCACCTTCATAATGATAAACAGGCTACATTGGAAGAGTACAGAGAACTTCTAGTTTACAACTCAGTAATTCACCTGAGAATTATATTGAAAGAGCAGAAACAACATAAAGATACATAATTATATTAAAACTATCGAGATATTAAACAGTGAATTCAACTCCTCCGAGAAAGAATCCATAATAACAATGTAGCAAAGCTGAGTGAAGGTCTCACCAACCAACTGACACCAAATAAAAAGATTTTGCTGGTCTCCGCGCTAAACTCATTTCTGAACAGACCGCATTTTGTTTTCGTTTTTCAAATAAAGTGATAAATTCGATTTTTGACCCCTTTTTCCCAACTACAACTTTGTTCTCCCTCTCTCTCCTATTGCCTCATATATCACTGTCTCCTGTGTAGAATCTTTTGCTCTCTCTCTCTCTTTCTCGTGCGCGCTTTTATTCTGCCTCTCTTTCTCACTCTCTCTTATTATTTATAGAGCCCATATTTCATTTGGCGCGGCAGAGTATCCTGACCTAACTCAACTTCCAACCTATTTATAAAAATTATGTGCTCGTTGTTGTTGGAATGTGTTTTTTTGTAGGTTAGAACTGTCTTCAAGTGTTTCAATGTTTCATTCATCAAGTTGGTCTAATTTATTTACTACGTGTGGATAGCAGTAGTACCGGCGTGTTTTCGTTCGGATCAAATGTCTCTATTCTGTCACCGAGCAATCTCATGACAGGTCTGCTGTTTGAGGTGAGGTGAGTAAGTGTTAACAATTTGTTATTTCTTTTCATTTCTCCAAGATATTCTCTTTGAGTTCTACACTCAAGAATATACGATTTTATGGTTACTTTTACCTGCAGTATAGTCTTTATAGGTAGATACGAATACGAATCGGTATGTTCTTAAGCTACTAGAGAAATATAAAATAAATGGAAACAAGCCATTTAGATATAAAACGCAAGACATGAGAGTATCACAACCACGATATAGAAGAGAATCGCCGCGATCAGAGAACAAGAAAATAAAGTGAACACCAACCATCTCTTAAGAAACGATTCTTTTCCTTTCCTCTCAAGCATAAATATAAAATTAAAAGTAATTTTCAAGAATGATAGGTTTCTGTTGGAGCTCCATGAATCATGATTTTGTTCTTCAGGAATGGCGGATTATTCTCTTCAAGAACATCATGAGTTTAAAACTGAAAAGAGAAGAAAAAGAACGAGAAAGAAAAAGAAGAAGAAAAGAGAAAAAGAAGAGGTCAGTAAGGTCAAAACATATTGAGCTCTCCACTGACTAGAACCAATCAACTTTGCAGACAATGTCTTCATTTTTTCTCATGCAGGATGACTAAGGATTTGAGAGAGGATCATCTGATCCCACATCACATGAGCTCAGATTCTTCCTTTGGCGAGAAGAAGAATATTGACTAAAAAGTCCCTGGTCATGTCTGTAAGTACACTTTCTATTCAAATTACTCTAGACATATAAGTTACAATTCCAATAAATCTCCAAAGCTGGGAGCAGAATATTCATGTACGAGTAATTACGCCCCAAGAAGACATTCATTCAAAACTGTTGGATAAAATCATTTACCAACTTTGAAGAACTCTTTTCTGTGACCCTTTGGGAAATCTAGCACCTCAGCAAATTTTCTCCTATCTTGAAATGTTATGATCTTTCATTTTAGGCAAACTCTGCTACATGTACAACAGATGTAAAATACACCTAAATTGCTCCGAATTGATGCATCATTTATAAAATTCCTCCAAATGTAAACAATAGATACTTTCAAAATTATTGGGCACAGAGAAATAAATTTCGACACTCTTACACGGGTGTGTGGATAGTTTGAAATTCAAAATGGCAGCTGCCATTCATTACCTTGTTACTCTGATAATATTTGATACGTTACATCAAGAACATATTCAACATTATTCCATCTACGTATATAATTATTGGAATTAAACATGGCTGAAGAAGAAAGAGCTAGCAGCTACAGCACACCCACGATTCTAAATTCTAAAACTCTCGGATGTAAGATGAAAATTAAAATAATTCCGAGTTTTTTTGTGAGGTTGGGTGGCGGATAATTTTATATTCATATGTCAGACTTGATTTTTCTTCGTCACACTCCATGTAGAGAGTCTTGAATGTTCAATGACCAGTCTCTTATGATATTGATGTAGATTTTTTTTATGTGAAGATGCATTCATTATAACTTGTAGAAAAGTAAAAAGGTACTCTTGATGAAAGGAAGAATTTTCAATGGCTTGGATGGAACATGAGAATACTTTCGACGGCGCAAACTCTAGTTCATTTTGTTGCGTCGGCGTCGTGCATCAGTGAGGCTTCAAATGCCAAGTATAAGAATTTCATCATATATTTTTATATGTATACACACATGCCCTACAGTTCCCAACAGATGCGTTGTTTTGTGTAAAACGATAAGTTCTGCACTTGACCACTGTTTCGCCTGATGGATGGCCGGCACTGAGATGCTGAGTTAGTTAAGCAACAATTGAGTATACACATGAAAAAAACTCAAATGTATAGTAGATACTATAAACATACGTGCATAGAACAGTTTACGTTACAATATACATAGTCGGTACGTTGGCAGACGTTCAAAACAATTTATACTTGAGAGAAAGATCAAGAAGAAGGAAAGAAAAAAGTTCATTTTTGTATTTAAAGTTACCATGATGTGATGTTTCCAACGCATTTATGAATACTAGTCCAGCTTGTGTGATATAATAAAAAGAAGTACCTATACTATGTATAGTATGTATAGAAAGTAGTACCTATAATGTAGGTATACAACGTACATTTAGCATTATCTTTGTTAGTTTTAGGTATACCGTATACCTAATGTAATTAAAAAGTATGACTTTGGTTGAATGCTGAAATGCTATAAAAAACATTTTTGAATACCCCAAACAAGGTATACATAGTTACATATAAGTAAGGGAGACGTTAGAGTAAAGCAGCATAAAATTAAATGGTCTTTTTGACTAAGGATAAGCTCTTAATAATTAATATATCATAGGAACACATTTTATCTAAAAACTCTTTCATTGATTTGCTGGGTGAAACCAAAATGTTTAATAGAATCAGGAAAATGACTTTTAATACCTATAAAATACAATTATTTAAAGATAACTTTTATAAAATGCCTACCAAGTAGGTAGCAAATAAAGCAGCGACTATTCCTGCCTGCTATTCCAGCAGCTACTGCACTCTAACGATCAGGTTAGTAACCATACTCCATGTCTCACTCGTTCACAACTGGAAACCTTGATGTGAAGTAATATGAAGAATTGCTGATGGTATTCTAGTTAGTAACTAGTAGGCAATAGGTAATTTCTTATGTTTAACTCTAATATTCACTTACTCGGTCGGTAGAAAATAATCAGAATAGATATAGGAAATGCGGCTAGACTTCGTATGTTATGGCAATCGCATAATTTGTGTTCATAAATGAAGAACTGCTGTCATGAAGATTCTAATGAAGCCGTTTTGAAATCAATTAGCTCATTAGAAAGAGTCTGCAGTTATGATATTTATGCTGCACTTTGGACAAACTCAACGCCCATATCGTTGAGCCATCAATGAAGTCCATGGTGCACTTAACAGTAGGTAACTCAACATGAATAATATCAGGGACACAGTTTCAAGAAGATATAATTCTCAAGTTGTACCCAATTGGTGGTAGCAAGTGTGTAAGAGAAAAAAGCTGGGGAGGATTCATTTGATAAAGCTCTTAGAGGCGTCAGATGGCGAATATAAACTTTGGACAAAAAAGAAAGAAGAGAAACTATTGAATAAATATGAGTCTGAGCATGGGAGGGAGGAGGAGAGAAAAAAAGAAAATGGCGAAAAAGCTGAAACGAGCAAAATGAACACAAAACGCTTAATGGAAAAATTGTGCTTTCTAAAAAAGTAACAAGGAGCTGTCAGAAGTTAAAGTTAACAATCCCTGAGGAGATCGCAGCAACTTGAGTAAGTAGTGGACTGAAAGTAAATGCTGCTAGACGCTATGCTTGCTTTCCATGGAGATAGTGAATAATACGTGTGTGCATGTATTGGTTGTGTTTGCGTAGATGATAAGGCAAAAGCTTTTTACATTTTTATGGACAGTAAAAATATCTCCGTTTTCATCTGTTATTCCTAAAAACATATTAGACTACACTATCATTAGAATTATATTCTAGTAATCAACTCGGCACTACCAAAGAGCGTCGTAAATCCAAGCTATTTAAAATTGAATTGTAATTTTACATTAAAGGTTATAAATCTAGATACCCATTCAATGCCTAAGGAGCTACCTAATTTGTTCAAATATCAATATGGGCACTTTTTGATACCAATTTTGTATAAATTATGTATAGAAAAATTGTATAAAACATTACTTCTAAATAATGAAATCAGTACAGAGAGACAGGTTGTCCTCACAAATAGATATAAAAAGTCGAGAAGAGTTAATGCTGTAAATTAACTACATCAGGAACACATGACGTCCAAAATACCCCATCAATTTCCATGAGGATACTCTTATTATTAAAATAACAAGTAATGTGTCTTCTCATCAAAAAGATTTTTATAGTGCATATTGGTATACTTGAAAAATTTCAACTATTTTTGTAAAAAAAAGACAATATAAAGAAAAGAGCAATATAGAGAAGAAGAGAGACGCTCGCAGTGTGTGGAGATGTTAGAGAAATATAGCAGAGAACTATGATGGATACGCGAGAGTAAATTATAGCGTGAGATAGTTTTCTTAATAATGTACATGAAGATATGGGTCCAACAAGTTCTGAACCTCAGTCTAAACCAGACTGAACAACCATGCAATCCTTGATGGTTTCGACTTGAAAATCATAGATGGTTTTTAATGTGAAACAGAAAATTTCAGCCACGAGTAGCGATGGAAAATTGCACAGTGATAGCAGAATAAAACAATGACTATAAATTAGAATCGACAAAGGACCATTTGTCAAAGAAATTACGTGTTTCAGCGATCGGGATTCATTGGTATCCCTTTGCACCGAAACCAGAAATGACTATGGTCGACGAGGCAATACTTTGTGAGCAGACACTATCAGGATGATGTCAGTTCAGATAGCCACGGACCTGTCAATCTTGTGACACATCAATGGAGAGAACGTCATAAAAAAGTGACGAGTTGTGTAGTAGTCCTTTCGGTTCATCTGGACCAACAGATAATCTCTTCAAATTATGGGCTTGACTTCCACAGTGTAATATCAGTATTCTAGGTATTAAATTGAAAGATCGAGTTAAAGTCAAAGACATAAGAAGTAAAACTCAAATAAAAGATGTTTGCAAAGAATTGTTGAAGAAAAAAATGGAGTTGGGTAGGTCAGTATGTCATCAGAGAAATGGACTAAACTTGTTCAAGAATCTTCCCAGAGATGGAAGAAGAAGTCGAGGGCGTCCAGCCACCAGATGGCAAGACTCAATCAAGAAGACTGAAGGAAAACTGTGGACAGGTGCTGCTCAAGAAAGAATACAAAGGAAGAAACTAGGAGAGGATTTTGGCAATTGATTAGGATATGAATATCAGTTTGTAACAGAGAAGAACTCGAAATTCTCGATTAAAAATAAAACTTGGAAAATTTAACAAAAGTTAAATGTCACTTGTGTGATGTTGATGTCCCATTACTCCAGTGAAAAAAAAACAAGATGGTGCTCTAAAATGACCAATGAAAACATCATGTGCTGCGATTCTAAGAAGTAAAAGGGTAAATCTAGATTAGATCGTAAAATTTCATCTCACCAGACAATGAGACGCCACGAGAAATTGTTCCAAGTTGTTGTTTTTTTTACGATTTCATTGAAGACTTTAATAAGTACGGTGTTGTGGCGGTTGTAAATTTACTAGTTTTTAATACTTTGAAACGTGAAGAATGTGTGATACTTGTTTCTGTTTATAGAGATCGAACATCAAAATGATGATGTTTGATCTCAAGACAGATCGACTAATTAAATTTGAAGTCGAGATGACAGGATCATGATGGTCAATGAGGGATTATGTTATCTTTAATATCTGGATCATCAGTGACACACATGTATGATGACTGTCAAACAACGGACACAGCGGCATCAGGAATGCGAGTCCCAGCACCCGCATCAGCGCCAGGAATATGTTCCCTACTCGCCCGAACTTGTGAGTCATATTAAAACACTCATCACTAAGCAGGACACTCCAGAAAATCAATTTGTGTAATGAAAAAGTTTTCCCGGGCAGTCCTGGCGAGTGCATATCTCGTCCCGTGTCCAGCATTCGGGCTCTGGATTATTGTGACTTCGCACGCTATGTGTGTTTTCCACTCGCCGCAGTAATTTAATCAAGAGGAAAAACAGCTTAAACAAATTGAGTAGAAGGAAAACCGATAGCACTTGGGCGGGAGGGCCAAGGTGTTGAGAGGAAATGTGAGATGCTTGCGGGCCAGCTTAGTGGAGACTTAAGCCTCTGAGACAATAACGGTGCCGGTCAAATAATCTGCTTGCTTCATGTGAAGAGACATCAGATTGAGATCGAGCAGGGGATTGAGTTTGACATAGAAGATTACTGTAGATTTTTTACTATCCTTTATAAATAATATTGAATTCTTCGGAAGTAATTTCAAAAACTAGATACCTACATGAAAATTGACGATTCGGATACTTATGATCTGTTTAAGACTGACTCTCAAGTCCACTAAGAAAAAGCTTGCAATCTCCACATTATCTTTTAGATTTTTACGAACAATAAAATTGGAATCAACTTTAATTTCAACTGAATATCTCTGTTATTTGAAAGGAAAATTAGGTAAAGACATTTATGTTTTTATCTGTGCGAGCAATAATAATTTCTTTCGTGTTCTCAAAGAAGACTTTGTCGCTCCCGTTGTGGGTGTCTATTCGTATGGATCATTATTTCAGTTAATGAGGCAAATCTTGTAAATGAGAAAATAAAGATTCCTAGATAGAAACCAAAGAAAATGATATTGGTACCTTGCTCTTTTTATCTTCTGATAAAAGTTACATCTATGTTTTTGCTGCTGCTGTTGTTGTTGCAATAATTGTAATTTATGAAATACAGATACTTATTAATGTACGTATATTTCATCACGTACTTACTTCAGATGAAAGATTCTTCAGCTATTGAAAATTTCAGCAACATTTTACTTTCGTCTAATCTACATCTCTCTGTTGTTCTTATTCCGCCGTTTCATATTTCTATTTTTCCAATTTCCAAGATGTCTGCTTCAGCTGACTAAGTAACTTTAGATTTTCCTCTCGTGTTTTTCACCAGCACAACATGATAAGCTTTCTACTTTATCACTCTCATATATTTTATTAAAAACTTAAGACAGAGATAACACCAAAAGAAAAAATAATATATGTTTTGCTTTCTTTTTGAAATAATAAGATAGAAGATTGCAAAACAAAAATACCCGTTGATGTAATACCCGATGGCAATTTAGAAAATTGCGAACCGTCTCAAAGTTTAAAGTCTCACAATTCAAAATGTTTGACTACGGCGACATCATGTCTCTACGATTTCTACAAATGAAGAAGATAATTGTAAATGTTGAATACTGTTTTATTTTTTAACGCTATAGTACGCTATATTTCACACTCTTCAAAACTTAATAACTACAAAACACAGTTTTGTATTGACAATGGCTTGGGATTTCATATTGGAGGATCCCTCTACACAGAGAGGGATTTTCAGTGTGTATTGTTCTTTTAGACTGTTGACAAGAAACACCTTTTTCCGATGAAACACAGCGCTCGTATAAAATTTAAACATTGACCATTAATCTTATAAAAATTGAACTTAACTTGAACTTACTCAAAATAATTCGAAATAGACAGCACGTAACGACAACTGTGTGACACCCTGTATGTAAAACGATAAAAATGAGGTGCAATTTCCAATTTTATCACCCAGTATTTCCAAGTTATTTCTCTCGTTTCCTATCCTAGCATTGCGTGTTCATTATTGGCAAAGTCCAAATTGTGCACCAAGGAACAACATGGAAGTGTATGAGTAACGAGAGGCCTAAGTGAATTATTTCCTTCTGTGTTGATAGAATGACCACGCCTCTTCAGAAATCTCGTTTACATCAAACCCGATATAAATTGGCGATACCAGACAAGGATCAATACCCTCGACATTCCACCTTGCACTTTGGTTCTTCTCTTCCGGAGTACAATTTTTTTTTTCTCGTCTGGTTTCGAATTTTATTGTTCCCTCCCTAAAATAAACGTGTATTTTTTCAATGTTAGACATTGATTTTAACAAATAATATAAAAACAACAACAAAAATCACGACAACCCGTAGAGAGTAGTTATAATAATTTTATAGCTTCTAGCAGTTTAAGGTTGTCCGTCAACTTTCTGTATGGCGTGTGGTATCCATTGCACGGTGCAATATACAGATCCGCTGGATCACAAGGCATAGGATTGGATTTTTATCATCATCATCCTCTCACACGAGTGCAAAAGAAAGGATCAAATAAATTTTATTTCAGTTCCTTCAGTTTTGATACTCCTCGAAGGGGTCTTTAACCTAATAGTACATGTTGAATTATTTTTTTACCATTCCTAATACGTCTGTTAACCGTTTGTCATTACGTTTCTAGCTCCCTCCTTCATCCAACAGTCCTTGAGGAATCGACTATGCGGCATGCGGCATAAGAAAAAGCCAAAGAAATAGACACTACTTCTGATCTACCTCTATTAAAACTCTCAGATGCAAATGATTCATGCTTTTTACATACCACAGTAGACAGTACCCATTGGTAAAACTGGCAAGTCGTAGACAATCATGAGCCTTTTCAGACCAAGGTTTATATTTTTTTTTTCTTAAAACTGCCTTTTCCACGGAATATTTCAAGAGATAACGGTTTAGTAAGGGGTTAATGTTAATAAACACAACAAACAAACACGCAGCCGGCGTGGTGATGGAAATATTACAAATTACAAGGAAGGCGTAGCTATGAGAAGGTTAGGTGGTAGAGAATTAAATCAATATCACTAATGATTTGAAGCTACTTCCATTCTACACCACTACCTATTCTGAGAGGTCGCTTACAACTTCGCTTACTTTTGTGCTCAAAACTCTAATATCACCATCAATATTACTATCAGTGCACTAGTAGTCGAGTGGTTAACGCGCTAGTCTGGCAATCTAGGTAGCCTAGGGATCCGTTGGTTCATATCCCACCCAATGCATGCATTTTTCTTCATTAATTTGAGTTTGTGACCACATAATAATAAGACTCTAAGGGTTAGGTGGTAGAAAATGCTTTGAGCATTAACCTCGCCTGGTGCACGGATTTTTTTTTTTTTTTTTTACTGTTCAGGAATGTTTTCACAGCGACTTTGTAACACCCATGATAAATTTTATTTATGAAATTTCTATTTCTATTGTACATCAACTGTAAAAAAATCGTTTCCTCGCTGAAGTCACTCTACTATACCACCTTGACGTCAGCAACTTATCATCGATTTGGCGGTCCTATGACTTTGATAAGTTGTGACAGTGTGAACAAGCCCTGAACAATGAACCTCGTGGCATTTGTAGCAAGGACATTTGCTTCAAGTGCAGCAGTTCGCCATATACTATCGATAAATGACAAAGAAATTGCCATTTACCATTGGTAAATCAGATGGCTATTGCCATATATCTACTAAGGGTAAATCAAATAGATATATTATGCTATGATTTAACATCAAGGAAAACTCTATAATGAGATCTAGTTAACCTGTAGTAATTAGAGAGAAATACTGACCGCTAGACCGCCACTTCCACTTATCTTTGAGCTTGCGCGTGTTGCACAATGGCCTCTGTGGCTTTGGTTTTTGTTCACGTGGCATAATGTGGCGTACCTATGCCTTATGAATAAGGATTAAAAAAATGCTGAGACTTCCTGTTTTGAGTCTCTTGAAAAAGATGACAACATGATCAATAAATACAAATTGGAATAACCACGAGTATAATATACAAGTGTATAAAATAATGAGGCACATTTATACTTAGTATCCTATATGGGATAGGTACTTGCACTTTACATCACAACCAACTATAGGTACTCAATACTCATACATGTGTATACACTGTACATTTAAAAAAAAACACTTAACACTTTTAACGGGTAACGATACCTCCATTTTAGCCGTGTAAAAGCTAGATGTGTTTCATACAATTATTATACTCCCAAGATTATAGAATCATTATCAACTCTTTCTCTGATAGGTTCCTCCATCGTATCAAAGTTAGATAGACTCAGATAGAGAGCCCAAATCCAAAGCCCAACCCAACACGAATTGACACCGGCACATCAGGAAAGGTCAAATCGTGTATTTTTGAAAAGGTCATGACACGCAAAACTCTGTGAACTTTTCTTGTCAATCATATTAGATTGGCTGTGAAGTTTCTCATCGTTCTAACGGTGAGTCTTGTTCTGTCCGGTCCCCCCGTGTATAATCGTGAGATTTACAGATTTACAACTATGTATATTAGACACCCGCACTACGATGTAGATCTTCTGGAATTTCAGAGTGTATCTTCAAGAAAGGAGAAGGATATATTCATCAAGAACATATCTGATGGAGGAAGTTGATCGAAGTATTTGTAACTGCGATAGCTTCTATTCTCACAAATAGAATTTCCAAAATAGGTATACAGGTATGTAAGTATACATGTTTGAGATCCTCGTTTGAGGACACAGCTCTATTACCGAAGAGGAATATAATTACGGCGATTATCATCAGAGCTGAGGGTTTTGTATGATGTAAGTTATCATGTTTTCTCGTACTACACTGTAGAAGCGAACATCAATTATCTTCTCAGACTGATGCCATTGGTGACCCCACCATAGAACTCACAGTGGAAACTTTGATTGGTCTCAAGATAATTAAACTTTGTTTTGTTTTCAAAGAGATCCTGGTTAATTGCTCACTATATACTATGAATATTATGGTAAAAATGAAACCAATCAGTTATTATGAGAAATATAAAACTGGTTGATACCAATCAATAATATTTTCTCAATGATATTATCATGATGGCGAAAAGTCTCTTTTTATCTTGTTGAATATGTCATGTTTTGAAAATATTGGGTCTAAAATAACTATGCATAGGGGGTTTTCAATTGCTATGACATTAATTGTGCTATGATTTATTAATTGAGATCGATTTATACAGGTTTCACTTAGAGTGTCCATAATTATTATTAAGGCTTTACAACCAATCAGATTGAATTCAGCGTCAATTTTTGTGTTCTGTACTAGATTTTTGTGAGAAAAGAAACGATTCTTTACAAAGGTGAAGAGGTGAAAACAGAAAGGGTTTCTTCTTACCATGTCAACAAGAACTTCGATCTTCTCAACATGTATTCGAACAGCTCTATCACTCACTAAAACCAAGTGAGAAAATAAGGCGGACTAGATAACTATTTTAGACAGACAAGTTTACTGCATTAATTTTTATTATTAACTCTTTGGCTTTCTTGCTAAAACTAGTTTTTTAATATGCTAATTTTTGATGTCTGCGATGTTAATTTCTGACCAGTCATTAGGTTCACAGTCAGACATGACTAACAGGTCATTGAAGCTTATCAGAATTTCACCAAACCAATGGTCCTGATCACAGAACTTGGACCAGCCAGGTGCCCCGGGGGTCAGGGATCTTGACTGGAAGGGTGGTCAAAAATAAATCCTGTACCCCCTCAGGGCCCTCACGGGACCTGATAACTTGTGTTGTATCTATTCTTCAAAATTTCATTTTAACAGAGTTTTAATTTTGAGTTTTTCAAATATACCTACTATACCCCGTCACATTCAGATCTCCTCAATAATTAAAAAAATACTCATTCGTGCACCAATTTCGTTGCTTATACATTCTCATATCACTAATTCGCTACTAAGATTTTCCATGTGGCAATAATCCCCGTTCATTAAAACTGATTGCGTGTAATCACAGGTAATCACCCATATTCACAAGGTACTGTTTTTCGTCATAAAAAAATGGAGTCACTTGACAACTAGAACCGATAAGATAAGAAATAGAGGTGATAATGGCTCATTTGTAGTTTTCCAGGTGATAATAAAAATTAATAAGGTGTCGACGGCAACATGAGGCAAGGCAGAGGCAAGAGTTATGAGAAGTATAACCTGTACATTTTAATTGAAAGCCAATATTCTGCTGGGAGCTCCTCAAGAAGTAAAAGTAGCCTACAGAACTACATAAATTTCTCAATTCATGGTTATCTAACTAATAAGTACCTAGGTTAACTAAATCCATAAATAATTAATGTACATATTTTCATGACTAAATTCATAGATGGACTGACAAAAATTGTGTTCTTCATTTATTCATACTTTCTGAAGATCTAAAGAAGCCAATCTTCAATAAAATTTTAAGTAAAGTCAACTTCAAGGGGATCATAAAAAATACCAACTTTAGTTTCTCACTTAGATAGGTAGATCGTTTTTTTTCTTCTGATTCAGCACTGGAATGGAAAATTCGCTTCAACAGAGAGTATACATTCTGCTCTGCCAATTTTTTTTTTCCATTTACTTGAATTTATAAAATGTAAAAAAAACAAGCCAACATGTTCCAGAGCTAAAAAAAAAAAAAAAAAAATCAAAATAAAATTGAGTTATATGTTTGCCAAAAACTTGTAAAATATTTTCTGTTCTCGAAGTCATTAGTGTGCGATTAAAATTTAATTTTCAGAACAAAAATACTACTATTATTGTATGTTATATTCTGCATGTAAATACTGTAATGGAATGAATAAATTTATGCAAAATATTAATGCAAGCTAATGTAATGTATAATTAGTCCATTAGTATGTACTCGTATGTATGAGAGTATACTAATGTAGGTATAGATATTACTCATTCTTTTAAAGTTCATATCATTTGTCTTGAATATCTAGTAGAGACCAGCAGACTAAATAATAGGTACCAGTCAGTACCTGTGTCCAATGTTAAAAAGAAAACGCTGAAACCCCTGTCTTTGTACAGATTTTTTACGAGCGAAGAAACATAGAGTAAGTTGGCCAAAAGCGGACCCCTGGTCTGTTTTTTGCACAACGTAACATGAGAGTAGGGGCGACAGGGAAAATAATTTCCTTACTGTTGGGAATCTCAATTCTGACTCGTGTACAGTTTGAGCCAATGTTAGATATTAATACCTATTAACATAATGTAATATTTATTCTGCTCTATATTCAAGGAAAATAGGTTATACACTTGCTGATAAGTTATAGATTACTCGTACATGAGAGTACAGGACCTCTACATAGGGGAGAGGTGTGGACAAGCCATTCAGGCCAGGATATTCATTATTATGGCAGCATGATAATTACTACGAGTGTTATGACGTCACAAGGTTACCTTCCCTGAGTTCACTATGTGATCGTTATTACGAACAGGAAGATAGACGAATATGGGCTACATTTCTACATCGTTTTTCAGGAGTTAGATCTCATTTTTCTCATTAAGGATAAATCCTAAAGGGCATAATAATGCACGAGAAAATAACCAAACATTTATACAAAAACGTTCTTCAGATGATGCATTCATAAATTTCCAATAGGCGACTTCCAAAGTAGAGAAAATGTGACTGCTAAATTTTTTCCAATCTTGGGACACGAAGCACTGATCTCTAGGTTACAAGCCCGTCGCCTTATTGACTTGAAGTCGATTATCAAACAGAGGAAATTATGGTGTATTTCAATGGGTTTGAGAACTGAACAACACGCCGCTGCAAACACAAACTGTCGTATCTACAAATTTTCAGGAAGCGCACATAGTGGTTTGAAACTTCTTTTTTCACGTCACGAACTGTCGTATCTGTATCTCAACTCCTTCCCGAAGTATTCAAGTTTTAAGGTTAGTCGTATGTGAGTTTCAAAGATTCTCAGCAAGCACAAACCACTATGTGCGCTTCTTAACTGAAAATGGCAAATTTTGCAGATACGACAGTTTGTGTTTGCAGCGGCGAACAGAGGTCATTTTATTACTGGCCAGCTAGGGACCATCAAAGCAGCCAACATCAAAATTGAAAGCTCCCTGAAATTTTAAATACCTACCAAATTTTAAGAAATGAATGGGTGAGTAGAAGAACCAGGAATGTCAAAAATCGACTTTTCAGGAAAGCAGAAATAAGATTTGTCTTATTTTTGCTTTCCTGATGCTAATGAGTATAATAAAATTAAATTTTACATTCCTTGTTATTAGACAAGATTCTCACAACTAGGTACTAATACCGCTAGCAAAAGTGGTCAGTGATTTTGTTACATTCCATGTTTTACATCAGATTTTTTTTCCGCTTCCCCCACTTTAAAATCGAAAAAAATTATACTTGGGGTATTTCTCCTTCATATTCACAGAGATGACAGAAAAGAGTACATTTCTTCTTATTCTACGAAAAAAAAAAAAAATCGATTTTTGACATTCCTGGTTCTTCTACTCACCCATTCAAATACTTTTACTATTCTCAGTTTCAAGTGCATAACTTCAACACACTATAAGCCAGCGTCGATGGCATGTTGAATACACCGGTTCCCTTCAGAACACCGAAGTTAAGCGACATCCAGCGAGGTTAAGACTTGGATGGGTGACCATTCAAATTCTAATTCTCGTGACGCTGGCTTTTCCCGGCCCCACTCAGGCTGGGTGAGGTCAATGTGAGTAGCAGGTTTGTGAGTTTCCTGCGAATGGAGGGTAAAACCCCCGTCGTGATATGACCATGGCAGTTGAAAGCGACGTTAAACCCCACAAAAAAAAAACACACTACACAATGGACACGAAAAGAGCCCTAAACACTGTTTTTAGGCGTCCACAGGTTTGAATCAATACCTGTATCAATCCTGCCACCACCATGACTTCACACATGGACACGGAAAGTGAGTGTAAGGTATTATAATTGAGAAATGTTTTTGTTTTTGTTTTTTAATATGACCAACTTCCAGAATCCGTCGGACTTTTAATAAACTGACAAAACTTCTATTATCCGGTTACTTTAGGTGACAGTGAACTATATTTATTTTCAGAGGATGTTTAGTATGTACTAAAATAATAGTTATATACGGGAAGGTAGGAGGGTTGCCTATTCTATTAAGGAACTCACTGTTACCATGACTGATGTAGGTCTCGCCAGATTTCTGTTCCGTATTATTCTTACCTGAAACATGAGAAAATATTAAATCAGTTAGATAAGTTATGAATGCAGGAATGACCATACTAATAATAATGCAAAATTGAATCACGTATAAATATGCTAAAAGAGAAAGAAAATTCATGAATATTACCTAATCAATATACACAGAAATTCATATTGAAAGTTGTAAAATAAATAATGGATGTGATTTCTGCTGTTGAATCCGAAGAATACGGAACAGTCGTAGTCATCTGAGATGTAAGGCAGAGGCAGAGGAGTGTGTAGCACCATTTCAATATCGTCCTACTCACAAGATGTAGAAGCCAGAGTCTTGAGTAAGTCGTTGGACACAAGGCAAACAGTCGAATAGTTTATACAAAACACCGGTGTCCAATGCATATGGAATCTCTCATAATAAATTAAAGCTCATTAGTAAGGAGCCACTCCCTGATCAAAATGGAACCTCGTCTTTGCCGGCTAACATGAGAAATCTCGCCTTGTCATGGCTGAACATTAGAATATGGGATCCCGAGCCAGTAAATACCGAGACCAATCCATCGAGGTGGAAACTTTGTGCACCTTGAAGCTTTGAAACAGAACAGCACATTCTAGTGCATGCAACATTGCAACCAAACTGAGAATGTACCTCATATTATGAATTTTACATTGTAGATTATCATCGACTAGAATATGTGGAAGAATATATTGTCTCTATAATTGCCTCTCTACTCTCAATAGTACACGATGACTATTTAGCAGGATATTCCCGATTCTGGACGGAGCACTCGACACACCTGCAGGATAACCAAGCCTACTCCGATGGTTACCACACCGCACCGCTCCAAGCTACAACTCCATATTTAATAAAGCACACTCTAATAGAAGAGCGAGAGGCACATTGCTAGATAATTATATGCTTCCAATGTAGAATAGAGCCAGATGCGGGAACAAGGACTAGCGGAATGGACATTGGTAAGAGTTGTTTTAATTATGATATTAGAACTGAACGTAAAACACAATATGAACGCTGGAGAAGTAATTGGTAATTTGTTTCGCGTACCTTACCGTCATTCTACAAGTACATACATATTTATATCCAGATACAGCACAGCGTGGTAAAATGGTAACTGACGCGCCAGAGCAACTGAAAGTAGGGGCGTGTTTTATGGACATACCTTAGGACCTTTGTGGGTCCATTTATCACATACCTTAGGAGCTTTGAGGGTCCATTTAAATCAAAGAACTTATAAATTGAAACTGATGTCAATAGACAAAAGCTGGATTTGTTTTTTTTCTGGTGGCTCTAAAAACTTTCTAATTTTATAGTTTTCAAAGATAGAAAATATCGAGAAGAGGTCGATTTTTTTCAGTTGGATGCACCTGTAGAGAACTGACATTTAGAACCAACATTTTTCCTCCCATGTATAGTGTATAGTAAGGAAATATTTCCCCATTACGGAGCCAAAAATATGAAATGAGAACAGATTTAAAATCATTCACAAACAAATTTGATATTCGTCAAGTTTTCTCTAGACATAATCCTAACCAAAGCATTATCCGAAATAACATCATATCAGAAGGGGTGACAATGATATCATGTCTCGTCTACTGGTCATTTGACTCATTTGTAACCCGAATCTCAAAAACCATTAGGAAAAAGGGTTGAACTATTATCTTGAGACTAGATAAACAATGCTGAACGAGAAAGGCAGAGTAATATTGAAGATATTCGATTATTAGAGCAGAAATATGAAAGATTACATTATGAATTTGAAAACAAATAAAACTATCCGTGATAGAATCCTAGTTTTCAATCACTTAAGTTCAAAAAAGTTAAGCAACATTCAGCGAAGTTAAGACTTGATGGTGCTGGTTATTCAGAAGCCTTGGGTCAAAAACCATGGCTTGAACAAAGCAAGTACGCAATGAAGACTTTACACGATGTCAGAACTGATGTCTTCATAAACAAGAAAATCAATGCATTAATCAAATGATGTGTCAGTAAATTTTCTAGCTAAGATAATTTATTAATTCTTAAAGAGAGAACAATTAAAAATGAATAAATCTCCCTCTATCTCGTGACTCAAGACTCGCGACCAGATCAGCATATAAATTAAAATCCCAACATGTCGAAAATTCAAGACCTATAGCCGAAGATCCAATAGCTAACCCGTTGTGTGAGGTATGTGTCGGTGGTGTGTAATCTTAATTATAAATGTCAAAGTCACTCACTGACCACTGACCACTGACCACTGACCACTGACTGATCATCGCTCTACAGCCCAAACCGTAAGTCCTAGGAAGCTGAAATTTGTAGGTAGCTTTGTCTTATAGTCTAGATGTGTAATAAGACGGGATTTTTCGAAACTCCCACTACAACACCTGCCATTGGCGAAAAAGGATTTTTTGCTTTCACGGCCATGCCTCGGCCCGCAAGCGGCGACAGCCCGCTAGTCGAGATATAAGATCAAAGTAGTGATTTAGACGGTATTTTTTTATTTATTATTATTTCGTAGCCATGAAACAGGAGCTACTGTAGACGCATGTGGTCTGTGTTGTAGCCTGCCCATCCCGTAGTATGCCTCCCCTCTGATGGGCGAGAAGTGACACAATACTTCCCATATAGGTGCTGGGTCAACACGAGTGCACCGGAAAGTATCCCTTACAAACAAATGTATCCAAGTTTTGAATACAAATTTTTGACGGCGCGGGAGTTCGAACCCGGGACCTTCCGCATGGCAAGCGAGTGCTTAACCACTGAGCTATTCGTATAAAATTTACTCATATCGTAATGTAGGTACTTTGTT
Organism: Bactericera cockerelli; assembly: GCA_024516035.1. Lineage (NCBI taxonomy): Eukaryota > Metazoa > Arthropoda > Insecta > Hemiptera > Triozidae > Bactericera > Bactericera cockerelli. Next base: position 37,949,869 of record CM044958.1, read on the forward strand.
AATATAAGACAGTAACAACAACCACAGATAGCATTTCCTACCAATATGTACACAGCAAGTCTTGATGAAAACATAATGTCAACAGATCATCATTAGCAACAGCCCGCCATCAATTTCAAATAAATCAGCTTTCTTGTAATTTCCTTACATCAAGCACGTACAGGACGTCTACATACGCTACTACAAGTATAAAATATTTATAGAGCTATACATGGTTTAAATCGCTCGGACTAGGTGGAATTTAAAATTTTAGTCACATAATTTATTGAATTTTAATTAATATCTGAGTTTTACGGAGCTACCTGAAGCTACCGTGATGAGATAGATACAAGCAATATACATTACAGTGAACAGACACGCCCCTTTTCATATTAAAACACAAAAAAATTAGAAGAGTAAAAATTTTGATTAATAAAAATTTAATAAAAAAGGAGAGGTTTCATTAAGTCTTCTAGTCAATCATCATTTTCATTACTTCGCAGATACAGGATGGATTAAAAGTTGTACAGGAAATATGAGGGTAACTCTGTTTTTATACAAGGTGAAGGTCCCGGGTTCGATTGATAGATAGATACACAACATGGGTCACTACATTGGAGCACCATGACACCGGAACATAGGAAATAGACAACTAATTCATTGGCTCATTAATACACTCGTAGGCTATATATTGTACTTACTTCTATACCTAATACGCTAGAACCCACATACTAAACAATAATAAATGTTCAGGAAACTTCATCACCCAATCAATATCCACGCGACACAGCTACACCCAGCAGCGATACACGCGGGTACACAAATAGTATGGCAGAACAGGGTCATAATTAAAAAAAAAAAAAATTATGTTGAATAACATTACAATTTAAAAAGAGAATTCCACAAAAAAAACTACAGATATAACAAAATACCTGATGAGATAATCCAGAGTAAGAAGTACTAATGGAAAGTTCAAAAGTCAAATATACCTACTACCAAAGAAATAATATAAAAACATTCCCAAGAAATACCTATATTAGAAACCCAGAAACAAATATCTCACACTATCTTCAAGCTGATAAAGAACAATGCGCGAATCAAGTTTGAAAAGTTCTCCAGAATCCACACCCGATGATTCTAATCATTTCTGCAAAAAGTTTTTTTTAATTAGTGGCTCACACAATTTTAATTACACTTAATGCGATCACGTCTGTGCTAATGGTTCTAACGACTCTCTTGTTTCATACACACATGGGTTCCACATTCTTACTCATTCTCTTTTATGTTGCAGGTTGCTTCTGCTGCTGAGTTTCCGGAGCTGAGGTTGATCGATTTGCATGCTCGTGAAAATGATGAGTAATCCAGAGGATTATGAAGATGTTAATATTCCACATTTCCTCTCGCATAACGTCATTATCGATGTACTCTATCTACTGAAACTGAATGTGTTCATAATGAATATTAAGGCGCTAGCACTCCATAAGCTTTAACTTAAAGGAATTTTCATAAGATTGTTTCGCTATAACGTAGAAGAGTTATTTTAAATCTTGAGAACGAAGAGATTTCGTCTGGTAAATGAAGGTTTTGTAAACAATGAATCTATACTACCTACTCATCTAGTCTTAAGTATTCCAGAAGTTGCCTCCTGGATTATGGTAGCAGAAAGCTTACATGAAATACGAGCTCTCCTTCACACCTCCAGACACGAACAATACTAGCTTCCCATGTAGAAGTCAGATGTGCAGAATGCCCTGCAAACAATTCCGTCTCCCTTAGACACAATCATGGCTGCCTGTAACAAACCTCTGATTTGTTTCAACGACATACTAATAGCACTAATACCTGAGGAGGTGTGAGATAGCGCTGGCGAGATAACAGACCATACCTTGAAAACTTATAACCGAGTAGTGAATTGATAAGAACTTGAAAAATCAACCAACCAGAAAGCAGCAGAGATTTGAGTTAGTGATAATGGAGATGTATGATGTGAAGTACACAGTACATGATGTTGAACAAATGCAAAATATTCAAATCACAACACAGAGCGAGAATCCAATAGGTTAGGCTCACGAGCCGAAACACTAAAACTGGAGAATATTGTATAGCATTATTGAGGTGTGTCTACCACGATCTAAAAAATATTGCCAACAGATACAAAACATCCAAGTGTATTGTTGAAGATGCCCTTTTAAAAGTTATGAGATTAAATGGTAAAATATTAGTCAAAATGGTTAATGAGTCTACAAAAGAACAAGAAGATTCACGTTTAGCCAAAAAAAAAAGAAGAAGAAGAAAAAGAAAAAAAAAAGAAGTTCCATGAGAGTATAAATTTAAAATGTAGATAAGTATTACGTACTTTTATTTTAGATACTGACCACAACATATAACTTCACTGAACATAGAAGTACATACTGTTGTAAGAACACTCCTCACTAATTACGTAGTGTTTTAATTAGAAATTAATTCATACCAAACTTACCATAGAGTTGGAAAATGAGTTTTTTTTACTCTCCATTGTATGTTAAAATTTTGAATACCTCACCATTTTTGGAGAGCAATTAAAACCTTGTGCAATTGTTAACAAATTAATCAAAGAATAATTAATTAAATACCTCAGACGGAAATGGTTAAATACATTAGACTAAAGATACGATTTCCGTACCTTAAAATGAGAAGAACTCTGACTTCTTAATTGAGCAACCTAATGAAGCTAATGGTGGGTAATATAAGATTTAAATTTACCCAAAAATCTTGAATAATTCGAACAGGACTTTGTTGCTCATACGAGTAGGTACATCTTCAACAATATTATGTACATCGTACTTTTCCGACTTCGACTACTCAAAACATACTGTAATTAATTTCAAAATAAGACCCATACAGTAATTTCACAAATTTGAAATAATGTCTATTTCATGCCCAACAGAGCAACATGGATGTACAAATAAATTAAATTCTGTTTCAGAAGACGAATGCCTGAAAGAATACATTTGCCCACAAAAAAAAAAAAAAAAAAAAAAAAAAAAAAAAACTGAAATGATATATTTCAAAATATCGATGAAGTCCTCAAAACAATATTATATCGTACGGATGAACAAAATCATTGGATGGTATACTTGGTTATGGGGGCCTGTTGAAAAACTATTGATAGCAATACAAACTACCATTACTCATTCAAAATCTTTAACCACACTTCTGAAATTAGGTAAAATCATTCAGAAATATTATAATAAAAAGGCAATAATTTCGAAAATGGAACTTTCTAAATATTATTTTCAAGCTAAACATGAACAACAATATGAATTAATTTCCAGCGTCTCAAATTGAACGGGACCCAGTGATCTCTAGATATTATATTGAATTTTTTCTCTTTTTTTTCATGGGATTCTTCTTCAATGTATTCATAACACACACAATGAATGCAGGACGACATTGTGACTGAAACATAAATAAGACAATATCAGACCAGGACACAATAATACTCACATCAGCAGTGGCGGGCTCAGATGTGATAGATATGTGATCTGATCGATCTAAATAGAAAAAGTAATGGTATGAAACTGAAAGATATTCAAAATGAGACCAGTAGATCATTGTGAAAAACTGTTTTCCATGGATAAGTTTGGGATACAAAATAGTTGGAACCTCTTTACATTACAATTAGTTGTAATACTAGTTTAGGGGTCACTTTCTTTTCCAAGCATATCTAATGACACTAAAAAAAAAACTAATTGCCAGAAACACTAATTACTGATTGATGAATAGCTACGAACAATAAAAGTTTAGCCTGAGGCCTGAAGGAAGTCCACAGGGAAGTGCCTGAATCCGTCCTGGCTCCCCGGGGCCTCAAGTATGGACAAACTAGTCCGTCGCTCCAATAATGAATATTTCCAACCAGTATTGGAAAAGAATATCAACGACCGTAAAAAAAAAACTCTCAGCGATTGTTTTTTCAAATATCAAATAAATAATTTATCAGAAAGATTGTCTCCATAACCTCCTGCAGTATATGGCAGAGGAATAATATTAAGCCGATATGATGGGGTCGGGATTTATAATCATATTGGTTTAAAAGTTGGGGGATTCCATAATTTTGGTTATGATGTGGCATTTCATTTCAAGAAGTTTGTATCAAAAGTTTTATCCATTAAATTACATTAAATAACAAAACAAAGAAATTTTTCAAGTTATTGTCGCAAATTTGAATTATTTAGCACACCAGACAACATCATTTTCTACTATCATGAAACTCATAATGTAACGACAAAACTCAAAGGCAGCAAACTTCATTCACAGACCATCTTGGAAACCTTTAAATGCAAGAAGTTGAAAATTATATCCTCTCCAAAAATATTGGAGGGGAAAAGCCAGAAGAAGACAACGATAAATCATATTATCCAAAGTATTTTGCAGCAATCAAGTAAATGTATATAAAGGACGAGATTGGATTAGATGCGAGGGTGAATACACTTACACGTAATCTATTTGCAGTTACAGACCACGGTGCTTGGAATTTTAATAGAGGATATAGAGGGGATGGCAAAGATAATATACGTGATGAGAAGTGACAAGTGCCACCTCTCTCTACTGAAAGCTCAACTGTATTATGATTGAATAAATATCTAAGTGGTAATAATCTTTCAAATGTCAGCAAACAGATTGGCCAGGTATATCTATTGAAGATCAAGTCCTATACCATTATCTACTGTGTGGACTGTGGATGATAAAAGTTCATCCGATGAAATTCAATAAATTCTACTCCATCTGGTTCATAAGCTATGTAAAACAGAGTAGTAACCAAGAAGAGTCAAATTTAGCAAACTTGAATGATGAACTTTCACACCAAGGAATTTGATGAAGATCAAAATTTGCTAAGAATTTATCGAAGAGTGTTCAAACTATGCTAGCAGAACGGTACTAGTACAATCGGTGCATGTCAAACAAGGCGACATTGCGAATATCGTTGAAAGGACAAAAAAACCTTCATGAATATGGTACAATCAGGAAGCAAGCAAGCATATAATATATGATGATATAATAATAAATCCAAATAAAATAGTCGCAAAGGAAAGCTGTGTGTAGGATTATGCCTCCATGGCGTGTAAGTCAGAGATTGCTTTCGCCCGAAACCTCCGGGAATAGCGTGACGGGAACATTTCAGCCGCTGAGGAAAATGACACAAGGATGAGAAATATGAGTAGCGCGCCCTGTGTTTGAAAATCAATAGAGGAACCCGCGAAACACTCCTTGAATGTTTTCAAAGGAAACTTCATTCGAACAGTCGGTTTCAATCAGTCAGAATGAGTTCCTATGTATGTGTATATGCTTGGATATAATTTATATAGATATTTTATTTTGTTGGTTTCAGCGCAAGTTTAGGTTGTGTTTTTTTTTTTAAGTCTGTCAGCAGGAAACAGGCAGTTTTCCTAAACAAACACCTCGGCCGAGGTGTGAAGAACGCCCTATGCAAAGAAAGAAACATAGGCTAACACTGCGAACAGTTGGTACTTTCGTTCAAAAAATAATGTTGAAGGAGCCTCTGTGAAAAGTAACAAAAAATTGTGATAACCGCTCGCTTAGTTTGAAAAACATACTGCCTCTTTCTTGGGTCAAAACACTTGGAATGACCATCAGTGGATGCTAAAGAGCTAAGAGCTGTATATGGGAGGACAACAATAGTTTTTGCTGGCACTCAGTATTGAATTTCTGAGCAAGACAGAAATTCCGAGTTGGATTAGTGAGGCTTTGTATTAACACGTCCATACAGTATCTAATCCACAATAAAAGACATAAATAACTTTGATCCAGCACGCGGTCAATCCAGTCTTCTTGGTACGGTTCTTGAGCTTTTTCCCATAAATAAAAACCAGCTAAGTTAATCTTATCACGCTCCGAAGATAGAAAGACACTCTCTATGAAATGTTGTTTGTGCTTAAACAATCTATTAACGTGCCCTATGTAGGCGGGATCAAAGTCTATAATGTTGTCATATTATATGGTCGGTCACATATTCAAGATCTATAAGTCTCGTGAGTGTGATAAATGGAAAAGTGCATTAAGAAGCATTGATATTGATTTGAAATAAATTATGATAAGAAGGTTGGGATGGAAAAAGAAAATGTCATCAAGGCTGAGAGCATTCTCTGTGGTGAGATACAGGGTTCTGGAGGACGTCTAGGTACATGGAACCAATCTCATAACGAGCCATTAGTAACATATAAGTACGAGTATGTATATCAAAAGATGTTAACTTTAAACTAGATATTTGCAAGAACTCTAAAATGTTGACATTTATGTAATAGGACACTCCAGGTGGCACAGGATAGTAACAGTAATATCTCCTCCTTTCTGAACATTAGTATAGTTGGTTTAGTTCCCGAGATAACTAAACCCATAATAACTAGGAAAATTATTTCCGAAAAATAATGAAGTAAAAAGACCAGAAGGTCCTTTATTTGCTTCATAACTTCAATAGGACTATCATGATGACCTAATATTGTTCATCCTGTATTCTTGTAGCAGTAACTAAATGGACAAGTGCTGTTCTCATGTTCATAATGTATGTATGTACGACTGTTTTTCCTGATGATAGTAGAAATTGACTGATAGCGCCCGAGAGTCTGGTTGCATAATGTATTCAGGACAACTGTGTTTGATGTCCTCCCCTATATCAGTTGCATATACTTTGTGGTTTAAAGTGTTTGCCAACACCTTTCATACAGGGTGATCGAACGAGAATGTTTAACCAGAGATGATTACTAACGAGCATCAATATCTGATGCTCTTCAATGAGACTTGAATTTCGATAACTTGAACTGAAGGGAAGAATTCAATAACGAACCAAAGGCACATATTTTTTTTTCTCGGACAATTGCATTTGCCCTATGATTGTGTGACCTTTGATGTTTCCAAGAGATGCCGCAACAGACTGACCGTACCTCCACATCATTCGGAGATATTTTAAACCCAGCAGCAAAAACCTAACCTCCCAAGAGATTGAGACCGCCGCATGCTCCCACCCACCCGCACCCACCCCCACCCGTCACGCTATGAGCATTTCAAAGGTCCGAGAGCTCCAAGGGGCCATGGCGTCGACTCTAATCTCATTTCCTATGCTGGGCAAAATGATCAAATTTCTTTTTCTATATTCCACAAGCATACCACCAGGAGAGGGGATTCAAAGATATTCCTGCTGACCCAAAAGATAAACACTTCTACATGTTTTATTTTCTGCTTACATTTTAAATTTGAATTTTACCTTTGCTTTTCTGAAAGGGTCGAGAGGAAGGGTTAACATACTAGCACATGCATAATGCTAAAATTTGTATATAACATACATAACATATCCAACGGACGAAAGTTGGAAGTCTTCTATCACAAATCAGGGAAAAAACACTTGAAGGTACATACCTTGCGAAATAGTCTTTAACTTGCTCAATCTAAAATTAAAATGCTAAACCCAAATTTAGCAGTTATCTGATTGTTGAATTTATTAATTTCAGTGGATCAGCTTAGTTTTACCTAGGTTATCTTCCAACAGCAATATTGTAAAGAGCGGTTCTTTATCCACAACAACTATTATCTTAAGTAAACAAATTATTGTAGTGCCTTTTTACCAACTCATTTTTCCTTCCGCGATGGAAAGCATCGATACAAGAAACACATGCTTGGTACCACCAGCTGGTCAGTATTATCATGTATAGGTGCATAATTATGTTTGTGAAGGTGTCAATGTATTTACTATTGATACAGGTGTTATTTTTGTCATAGTATCTACGCCTCATTAATTGTCTACTTGTGCAATGTTTCTTTAAATTTTAGAATTATCTATGAGCTTTTCGTTAACTTTTTTTCTCAATAAAAAATTAACAAATTGTGTAAAATAGGTAATGCTACGTACCTAGTATAAAACTTAATATTAATATTAAGCGGTGTGTACATCTTTAACTGAAAGGAAAATACCACAATTAGGACTAATCAATGACAAAAATAAGTGGTACATTTCACATTATGTGTATTTCAATAGTTGGTAGGATATAATTCTATGGTATGTTTTTTTATTTCGTTGCTTAGCAGAGTATTTAGTTAGGAGTAAGCACAGAAATGATTATGAGAGAAACAGACAGGCATTACACTCACTCGGCAAGACTTAAGTCTTTCTTGCTGAATTAGTATTCGACAGTTCAAGAAATCAGTAAAGGATATGATTGTAATTATCTGCCGCTAATAATTCATTATATTTTCTGTCAAACTGGTTCGAGAAATGTACAAGTCGAGAGGCTAGAAATGACAAAACCATGGGACATTAGACTCGACCGTCGTCAGTACAAAGAGATCTCATATGGAATAACATCAAAACCAATTGGTTCATTGCTTTTTCTGTTTGGCTAGCGAAAAAATGTCTCGACATTCTAGTTGCTCTGTAGCTACGTGTGCAGCAAATCTAATATTACCTGGCAATTTGAAATCATGTCTGCTGGTTTGAACAGGGGGGTAGGGACATGATGAAAAGAAACAATATGACAATGTGTTCAAGTCACCGAGTGAGATCCATCATTCTGTTCATTCGGCACATCCACTTAAAAAACAATATATTGACCACACGATCCAGCAATGTCACATTCAATACTATTATCAAGCTTCAGCATTTTAACAAATAATATACCTAGTGTAAAATTTTCTAAAATTTGTATAAAATCAAAAAGAAAATTGAAATACTTAATCGTGTGTTAGGGAATAAGATAAATCCCCCACTATCCTATTGGGGTATGCGCTAAACATAAATAACGAAATACATTGTTTTATTTTATATTTACCAATAAACGTTTTATAAAAAGTTTAAGAATTATCTTGTCAACGTTAAGTATGTAAACAGAAACAGTGGAATAGCTACACTGTCAGTGCTGGTTTACAGAGAACTGTTTCTCATAAAATACCTTTTATGAGAGCTGTCAATAATTTGTGCTCCAAATGAAGATTGAACACGAAGGACTAATGAGTTGTGAAAGTGCTCAACAGATAACAGAAACACACACAACACAAACTTGGACTAAGAAACTCACCAAGTCTAGCCAACATAGACAGATTATTTTTTATCCTGAGGGTAGTCTAGGCAATGACTTGCAACAATTCTCTCTCTTTACTCGAAACATAAATTACGAGCAATTATAAAACATGTAAGAATAGTAAAAGAAGAAATCATTCCACTAACTGTTATTATTATTCATCAGAGCCAAGTTCTGTATGTACAGAACCTTTCATATCCTTTTCAACAGAGGTATTTATAATATCTTCTAGGTTTAGAGTTCTCATACTTAGTAATTCACGCGTCATTCAGATAATTTGACTCGTGCAGGCAGACCTTAAAGACCATGGACTCAACTTACCCAACCAAGTCCCCGGATTAGAAAAAGAAACAGCTCTTAGACAAAGAAAAATTTCTGCCATGACCAACAGTTTCTCTCTCCCTCTGCACATTTTGATCTTTCTCTCTTAAAACTAATATGAGCACTAATCTCCTAGCACATACTGGACGTTGCAACTCCCCCAACACGATTCCCTGTCTTTAGCTCTAACCCCATTCCATATTTCACACTCTTAATCCCAAATAAATTAACAAACAAGTTCCTTCTTCAACACATCACGCTAAAGATCAACCGGGAATGGACAGAATTTCATTTGCGCGTGAACAAACTATCATGACCCTTCCAGAAATGAGTTTCATCCTCAGTCAGATACAGGAATGAATGAGATAGATGTGAGAAGTGGTTTCAGGAAAAGAGACTTCTTTTGGGTGTGCAAAATACAATCAAATTGATTAAAAACAATATAAGGCAGAAATGGTATTTAGTGGAACAATGTACAGAAGTGCAAGGCAGAGGAGGGCATGGTGTAGTAACCATAAGAGGCACCAATTGATAAGTAACAAAGACATTTCTCTCCCAGCAACACACAAGACTATGTCAGAAGATTGAATGTTCGTGATGCACCATGTCCACGCCTCAACGACTCCCAAATTGAACCTAATGACTTGAATCAATCAAACCTGGTCGTGCATGCAAGAGCACTAGATGTAACCAAACCAAGTGGAGAAGAAACAATTAAATAGAATCTAGTGCTAAGGAGGATCGAATAAATCAATACTGTGGAATCGGCACTTAAAAAGATACTTTGCAAAGATAATTGAAGCTTAAATTTAAACATGTTCTTAAAGTGAGTGCTGGAATAGTGCGCTTTAGGCTGAAGATGTAGTATTCTTCAATTAAACCATATAAGAGCCATCTAAGTAAAAAAATTATAATACAAGGGGAGACCTAAATCTTTTTTTATTTAATCTGTACCATTTCTACTAAGATTTTTTTTTAGACTTTAGACATAATATAGCTTTTAACCAACCGTCTGAGTTAATGGTCAAAAAGTTCATGGACACCTTTTTTTGTGTGCGTTGCTAATGAGAAAAACCGTGGTTGAATCGAATATCCAAAACCATAAACAACTAATAGAGTAGACAGAAGATTATGATTTTTGACAAATAAAGCATTAGAAGTAAATGAGGCAATGAAAATCAGGTAATATGATAAAAAGAATAAGATCTTCAGATATTATTTTCCTTGGTAAATATTATCGGGTATGGGTATGTATTCTAAAGTATGTATTACTTATATGTAATTATTAGATATTATTAAATTCATAGTTCTAACGATTACTAGAAAGGAAATAGCAAGTCTGGATCGCTTCAATGGTAGGTACTAGTAAAAAAAACTTACCATAATACTGAGCTATGCTCATGCTCGTAACCATTGAAAATGCTTACCTAATGCATCTGTAACAGAGAAAACAAAAGAAATAAATTAGTCTTCATTGAAATATAACTTCAAATCATTAAGAGTAACGGATAGATATTGTGAACTACTTTAAGCTCATCATTTCACTTACAAGATTAAAAAATTGAAGGTTTTCCACCATGTCTGGTAAAAAAAGTCTTCATGAGAGATAAAAAAAATCATACATCACATAACAGTCAACATGAAAATTTTCATCAAGATAAACTCAAAATTCCCAAGGAACTTCAAACCCAAATTACATATTTACCAGAGAGATTATGAGCCTAACTCAAAGATTACGTATGAGAAGAGAAGCTATTAGGTTTAATAGACAATACTGGCAGTGGCACGCCGGCCGTCACAAACACTCGTGTTATAGGTCTACTTAACAGTGTAGGGGACTTTGTAATTAGAGGTTATGTCGTCCAAACTGTATTGCTAATGATAGAGGACTCCGTGCTAATAACCATTATTAAAACTTCTCGCTCACTCATTGATAGGAAAAACGCGTGGCTCTCAAATGTGAAACACGCCCAAGAAATCACTTGAACGTGATGTGGAGCGTATGCTCGAGAAAACTGAAACATCAAGCCGGATTAAAACGCACAGATTTAAATGGGAGTAAAGGCTATTATTATTGAAAACTATGTTATTTGTAATTGTATTGTTATGTAGGATATAACCTATTTTCTTCACTTCCGGGTACATGTTTTAGGAGTGAATCCATTGACAGGGATACTAAGGATACGAATACGTACATGATTAGAAGATTTAGAAGTGTGTTAATTATGTCTTCAGAGTTATTGGACGTCAAATTGAAACATCGCATGTTCCTCACACGTTAAGTTACAGGTGTCTAGGAACTCTGAATAATTTGAACCTGATGTTTGCCAAATCAATTAAACCAGAAAACCTAGCTCTAGCATGTTGTGTGAAATGAGCATTGGACTTGATGGAGTAGCCAGAAATCCCTCGCCTTGATATGTAAGTAATTTTATATTTTTTATTTCTTATTTATTATAAGTCAGCATAAATATTAGAAACGAAACCAGGGGGAAAAAAGGAGAGAGAAGAAAATCGGCTTAAAGCAGGAGAAAGAGCATGTATGTATGGAATGTAATCCAGCAGGGCTGATAGCGGCAGTCACAGCTAAGCAGCTTTTTGTCTGATTTATGTAGGGATTTTCTATTGGAAAGAATTTCTCTACTTTATACTTTTGGGCGAAATAATTCTGATTGCACATAAACAAGGGATTTGCTTCAATTCTTTTTTTCCATCTTAGTTTTTTCTCTTCTCCAGCATCTCTCACGTTAAGTTTTTTCGTTCTATCTAGCGTTTCTTTTTCGCAATTATCATCATGATTTTCTACAGATAGCATTATTTCTGTCGTTTCTACTTCTCATCGCTTTTTCATGATCATTATTACCACTCCTTCCACAGAGGAATTTTAATAAACGTGGAAATATTAAACTTGGAAATTTATTTGGGTAACTGTGTCTTATCATTACAATAGCACTAAACAGAAGCATGCATAAGCGACATATTTATATTCACCTAGGAGTCAATAGTATAGCGACATGAGAACAGTAATAAAACACATCTCCAGCATTCTCAACATTCTCCAAATACTCCACATCGGGTTGCATGGGCTGTGTATTCGTACAATGTTGCGAACATGTTTTACGAGCGGCAGGGCATTCCAAAAGTATTAATTTTGCTCAGAAAATAATAGCTTTACTTCACAGACACACATGAGAAATATTAAAATGAAATAGGCAATTAGAGGAAGATGATCCAAGGAAAGGAGTTGCCCCGAGTCAGAAAAGACCTCTTTTAGTGAGAAGGTGGTGGACGCAAGAAACCGTGAACATGCAAAGAACTTACTCTCTTTCTCTCTAACTAACCAGAATCGACAACAGAATAAAATATAATATTGACCAACATCTTTCTAAAGCTTTTAAAATACAATAAATATATCTCAGAAACACAGAATAACACTTGCCATCAGTACTATAATGTTTAGATTCATATTTAATGTTGTGCTTTAATATAAAGATTGTTTATTTCTAGAATAATTCGTTTCGCTTTTATTTTTTTAGAATAAAAAAATGTGCTTTGTATGTGAATTTTGGGCTAAATTTACTAGTCTTTCATCTTCAACAAAATTCCTGAAGGGGAAGTAAAATCTCAAGAGATGAGTCGTTTTTAATACTCCTTTTTTATTTGCAGGTGAATTCCATACCAACTGGAACCCCTCAGACCTCGTTATGGGTTATGGACTTTACCGAACACAATGTGCAAGACAGAATGATTCTTTTTTATGATGAAGCTCATTTGTATATTGTTGTTCCAATTCTATGCTATTTTAATTAAAAAGAATACCAGCTAACTATCTTCTATCAGACTTCAGCTCGAACAAGAATTACAAAGTTCCCTTGTGCCAAGAAGTATGGGAGGTCTAATTTTATCCGAATCATGAAGATCTCCATGAATGGACAGAATCTTGATGAAAATGGGAAAAAGAAATGGACATACAAGCTCTTAGAATCAGAATTGACTTTCACAACAACAACAAAATTGCCAAAGAAATGTTTGACAATTTAGATGAAAATTTGGAAAATCGAAAATCAATTTTCATACAGATTTAAATAAATTTACAGATACAAAAGTAGTGCTTCTTTAATCATAACCAAGCATAAATCGTTACACCATCCCAAGCAAACCTTTGCAAATATGTACATATATTCCGATAAAATCTCTTAGAGGACAGAAATGATAATAAAACCAAGTTTAATGAAGTGACGGTCAAGCAGCAATATAAAATAAGATGCAGTTTACAAGGATTTTATGCGATTTTTATGTCTAAGTTCAATGTTCCATCTCTGTTCTGATGAATGAAATAGTGAAGTGGCAAATAGTTAAGAGTAGATTATCACAGATAGGTGGTATCTTAACTTTTCATAATTGCCTCTGCGTGGAGCTACCAACCTACTTTATGATTATGGGTGATTTATACTTAACTTACCATGTAGATCTGTTATTAGATTTATTTATTTCTATTAATGGCATAGGAAGAAATTACCTACCGAAGTGATATTTTATTTTATGCTTGGCACCAACACTGCTTCTGCTATTACTTTTCCGAGCTAATTTTTTCAACATGGGTAGCTTGAGAATAAGTTCCATGCTAGGACGTAGAGACCTTCTTATTTATAGTTTACTACTGCAACACAACATGGAAGTTTGGTCTACTTTTGCATTGTTGATAGAATGCAGTTGGAATATTTGTTTATTTAATTGGCAAGTGTAGCTGAGCTGCGTGTATTGTAGGAAAGCCATTAGCCGATGCAGTAGGAGAGTACAATTCTACTCTGACGCCTACTCTTCCTGAGAGTCCAATACTTGTATCTGCTGAGATCTTGTTTGCCAATGAATTACACAGGCTGGCTTGTCATTGTTACAAGTCCCATGCGGTGCTCCGCTGATTACAAATGACTAACTGGTCAGGATCATGTGGGCCCTTATGTTGAACTCTAGAGCCACTAGGTCACGGATCCGATAACTCATAATCCATCTGATACATAATATATTCACTAAACTTCCAATGCTTCCTGACTCTATGGAAGTTATTCATTCTACTAAGTTGGCGACAGTTATTTTTATTGTGAGTCCTAAGTCTACAGCTAGAAGAAGTTCACGGAGGCTAGGAGTCTACCATGCAATACGAGTTATAGATTTGAGATGAGTCAACCTTCCATTCCAACACCTACAAGTTTTTCATGCACAGCATTTCAATTTCACACATTACATCCGCAACGTGGGGAAGATAGGAAGCGAACAATAGAACACACTGACAGCAATTCTCAAAATTATTTTTAAATAGAATCTTTGAAGATCCATGTCCTCATGCCTAAGTTCATTAGTATAAGATAAGACATGCCAACCAAAAAATGATGGATTTCTCACCAAAAGTCAAATATTCAATCATCCCAGATCACACCCAGGAAATGAAACCCCCTTTAATTTTCAGGTTCACCTTCTCTGCCTACAACTGAATTTTGTGGTGACCCATTTTAGGAAACACTGCAAGGAGATAATAGAATATTGAAAATTGAAACACCTTCGCCACCACCATTCTTTTCAATGATGATTGAAACCCATAGAGCACATGAACCAATACAGAAAGTGCATACGAGAGGTGCGTGGGACATAGGAACACCTGGACGAAAATAATAAAACGAAATAGATCATGCTAATAATAATTAATGTAGGGCGGAAAAGTGTGAAAATTAAGAACGGCATTAAAATTGAAAATAATAATCAGAGGAGGATAAGATAAGAAAATAATAATGAGGATAAGAAAAGATGTGCAACCATATATATCAAATATTAGAAATAAACTGGGCATAATATAAAATAATTCCTGACATCATTAATTAATTACCTAGCTCTTGAACCTGAAAAATTGTCACTTGCATGACATTGGAGTTCACACATTTGATGTGGCATTATTATAAAAAATTCATGTATTTCGTCAAAAGGATTCATAATAGTTTTCCTCATTCAGATATTTATGGTATATAGTTGAAACATGTCAGAGTGGAAGCGTGTACTGTCGACGAGAAAGATCCAGATGATCAACCTGGATCCCAAGTCCACTTGAAGATCATTAAAGAGAATATTTCGGGTCCATTAGGAGGCCCTCTGAACAAAATGAAATGATGGATAAATGCATTATCTCGCAATAGAAAAGATGAACAGAAAAGAACCTTGATATTATCTAAAACAAGGGGCGACAGCAGGAACCCAGATCTTCAAACTGCTCAAATATCTTATTTTCTAGATAAGGTTGTGCTACATTTGCAAACTGAAAGTTGACAGGCCTCAGAGAAACAAGCAATATCAACAAATTATCTTCTATTGCCACATGAATAAAACACTCAAAACAGTTGCAGTTATGATTCTGATTTTTATTGACCATGATTTTGGTTCTATAAATTCGTGCCTGATCTAAATAGGAAGGTTAAACCCCATTACTAGAGAGTTGTAAGTTACTATGGCTATATTGTAGGGGATTGAGAGGGCCATTAGAAGAAATAATGGATAGAAGACGTGCATTACACAAACACAGTACACGTACAATGTACTTGAATACAGAAAATATAGGGTATAGGTAGAGCAAAGCAAACTGTTTTAAAAGAGACCTTGTTAAAATACATTTAAAAATTATGGAATGTTAACAGTACTGTCTATTGCAACTACATAATCTAACTATTGCAAGAAGCAATTACTATTCGATCTCTATTGCCTTTCTTTTCTTTTCAATTTTCTACGTATTTCCAAGATGTTTGTAATGCGGTGATCTCGGTGCCTAGTTTAATTATTAAAACAATATAAATTTAATCAATGACAGTGACAGATAGAGGGTAGTACAATAAATTTTTCTTTTACAGTCAATACCTGATCTATTAAACAGACTTCTAGTCCACCATTGGAAAATGGCAATCAAATGCATGAGGTATTAAATCCTAACGGTCACCTTAATATCAACACATAAAACTATCAATAAAAACAATACATTTCAATCAACAGAAGCATTTGGCAGTGACACAACGTGTTACACTTGGATTAAAATTGTTGGTTCACAACAACTTTTTTTTGGGTGTACCTATACATTTCACATTTTGCGACTTGTTTCACTTGTCTTTCATTTGATTCTGTTGTTTTTTCGTTTACGGTATTTTTTGTTTTTCTTCATTCATGAATTTTTGAAAAGGAGAGTAGAAAGGGTTAGAGGAAGACGGAGAAAAAATACACTCGGTTCATTTATTTGGAGAACATGACAGCGGCGTAATGCAAAGTGACGGGTGTCAAGACACTAATAATGCAATCTATTGCTTCTCCTTCTCTCCCCTCTCTGCTTTACTCCTTATATTTTTGATATTTTCTTCCAAAGAGAAACATCTCCTGCCCCTTAGCACCCATCTCCTTGTGTCAGAGAATCAAAATTTCATGCGAAAGCAGGAAGGAAAAGTGGGAGGGAGGGAAATAAAATTGAGATTCTGATGTCGAATATCGATTTATTTGAGAAAAAATGTCTTCTACTAGCATTCGTTACACCAATAATGGAGTTTGAGATATCAGTAAAAATACATGCTATGAGAAGTAACGGCAACACACCAGTGGCCTAATACACGAAAACAGATATTTTGTTACTATAGTTTCAAGCTTGATTGAAAAAGTAAAACAACTCCACCTACTGTGACTGTCAATACAAAAAAGCAACCAACAGAACAAACAGATCCTTTCAAAAACATTAGTCAGTAGGAAACTTGTACTTTTCAATAGATGAGAATCACTCAAAACAATAAACACAAATGAAATTGTACTCGGAGAACTAATTTCACTGGAGAATATAAATCAAAAACAAAATCAAAAAGCAAATAAAATGAAAACATAGAGGAAGGTGTAAAAGTAATAAAATTTGAGAAAAACAATCATTAAAGTAATTTTATAGACCCTTTTTATTGATGATAAAAGGCTTAAATTCAGGAGCAATCCCAGGAAACAGGGACAAATTGTAGGAAGAGGGCGATTCTAAGTCTGGATTGACTGACTTTTCAGAGGATAGGCATTTATTGCATTCAAGAAATCCGAATGATTCTTGCTAGAGGATAGTCATGATGCCAAGACCGGGGAATCCAATATTTTGCTAGCTGAGTAAAGAGAGAAGACAGCGGCGGGACAAGCGGCCCGTCGTGCCTGGGAACACGAAGCTAATGAAATAAAATTCCCAGCGCGCAGTAGAGGGGGTGGCAATTATGCAAATGTTTGATACATTCTGACATGGGGGAGACATTTTCCACCCCATTGCAATCCAATGCGATTATCACATTTCTGTTTGCCATTTCTTTTTCTCTTCTTTGTCATGAAATTTGTCCAACCATAATAATCCTAATAAAGTGAACGCGATGAGTGGTGAGCATTAGGCTCCTTCCTGACTTTTTAATTCCCTCCACTATGTGTGCTATCTGACAGATAATGATAAGATTTGCATAATACCTCATTGACAGGGATTCAAGGGATGTTACTTTTCAGATTTTCAGTTGAGGCGCTCAAAGGGTCACATGATTCCTGAATGTGCTGACTTCTCATACTAATGGGGGATTAGGTGGACAGACAAAAGCGATATTTTATTTTATAATCGAGATCTGAGCGTGTGTATTCTGTATCATTGAGTATTCGTGTGGTTGAGGTCACATAGACATCTACAACATAACTCATGTATTGTTTATTGACAAAATAGACCGCTGGACTAAATAATCAAAACAAATTTTACACACCAATACGAACGCTTCACAATAAATTTTCATTAAAACAAATTGTGTGATGGGGTTTTGAATAATTGAAATTCTCTGGTATGCCCCGCGCACTTCATTCGCTTCTATTATCTCGTTCACCTGCTCCCACATACACCGCATATACCTTGCTAGCATTTTTCAATTTCCCAATTTTCCCATTCGATGCTGGTGGGAGAAGGAGGGGGAATGTTCTTTGTTCACTCACACAACCCTTAGCTATCCTCCATGTGTCCTAGATATTGATTCCTTTTTCACACCAGAAACATTTAGAACATAAATCAAAGGTATGGTTTGATGAGAAGGCACGGGGTAGCACATTAATGAGGCCCAAAAATGACATGTGTTTGGAAATGAGGTAATTGAATTAATGCCGAGTATATTCTGGGTACCCTAAACTGCAGATAATACCCTTGCTTGCCCAAAATATTATCTAACTGAATTATATTAGTAGGGTGGTGGTGTATTGAATAGAATCAGATGAATGGTATTGCACATGAAGAGTTAGTTGCTAAGTATAAATCACAAAACCATACCACCAGACTACGCAAAATCATAGAGAATATAACATGAATATTAGGAAGTATACGAAGAAACATACATTTCCGCATATAAAGTTCGCTACATGTTGCAAATGGGTAAATTTAAATAACTGGTATAATTATAAAAGTATTCACAATTAATAAAAAAATATATCAAATATCAAAGTTCTCAAAAATACAAGAACGTTTACTTCCAACTTTTGGCGGGGAAAGAAAATATGAACAAATAATTCAGAAATAAAATCTTTCAGGAGGGACAAATCGGACTCCCTGATGTGAAACTTATTAAAAACAGAGATGTTTTTACCGGAGAAACCCTACGTGGATGTTTTCCTTAGCTGAATCGACTTCTCCCGAACTTTCAGGACAGAGTCATGTGATATTTCATCAGATGATGATGTCTTTCATTGGAGCAAAGATCAAAATACAAGATACTTAGTTGAAAATGAATTTGGTATGAAACAACGTAACGTTTATGATTTCTGAAAACTAATTCAGTTTACTTTTTAGTACAACATCATAATACTATTACATCCATTAAAAATTATCCGCTTTGACCAGTTGGCGATGAAACTCAGGAAACTAAATATAATGCTTTTTGGGTCCAAAAATTTAACGAGAGGAACAATAAAATAGGTAGGTAGGTATTTTATTGTTGATTTTGATGGCAAAATAATCAAAACGAAGAACCCAAAACTAAATAGTAAAAATAAACACTGAAGGAACAGCAAAATACTTAATCCATTTTCTCAATAAATTAACACCTTATTCTGAGACTCAAAAAATGGGTGCTGCCGGGTTAGATGCTTCAGTGAGTACTTGATCATATGACCAGCTTACTTCAGTGAATGATAAATCATCTTTTCCACGAGAAGATAACCCCAGGACTAGAACAACCAAAAAGTAATACCAGGCTTAGCTTCCTCACTTGCTGAAACATAATGTATTAAAAACAAGTAACTCATAAAAGTGAAGAATGTGATTTCAAATCTGACGTTTTTGGAATATTTTGTAGATATGAAATTGAAACGATAAATAAAATTAAAACTACCTTCACATCAAACGCAACAGGTATCTACAAACATGAAATCACTTGTATCTAGATAAGGAGAGAAAAAAACTATAATGAAATCTTTAAAAAACACTTAATTTAAATAAAATAAAATTGAAACATTAAAGACATTATTATTTATTTTTATTATCATAGTTAAAAAGGAATAAAATTCAAGAAATGATATTTTCAACATTCTTTATTACCATGTCTGTTTTAGTTTCATCTTGGTGTGGTCTTGTGCTGCCATCTAGTGGTATTGTACAGGATCTAATCACACATGGTTTGTCAACAGTGATGTAGTTCTACGAGTACATCTATCTACAATTCTACATGGTGACAAAGTGTAAATAAAGAACTTCAGTACCAAAGTAGTGAGTAGTCAAGTGATGGAAATAATGAGATTTTGAGAACATCTTATTGCGTGGACAGTTATTTTTCGAAAATTAAGTGTATTGTAGCAGTGCAGCGGGAGTTTGACATTGCAAACCAAACTGTAACTCGATCTGCATGGAGGGGGTTTTCATGAAGTTCCCTAGGGTTGTTATCACTCCAATAAGGCATTTATAGTTTATTAACACAGCCTGAAAAGCGAAAACGTTGAACCAGTACGTGAGGTGATATTGCGGTCACCTAGGCGCTCAGCTCGCAAGCATGCTGCTACTCTTGGCATATCAGACCGTTCATTGCGGAGGATACTTCATAAAGAATTGCATTTTCATCCCTACAAAATGGTAGTGGTGCAGGCATTGTTCGAGTGAGACTTTATTTAACGACAAAATGCATGTGAAACCCTGATTGACTCCTTACTTCCAGATGCGATAGTTTTCTTCAGTGATGAAGCCCATTTTCACATTTCAGGCTGTGGTAATAAACAAAATATGCGTTATTGGAGTGACAACAACCCTGGGGAACTTCATGAAAACCCCCTCCATGCAGATCGAGTTACAGTTTGGTTTGCAATGTCAAACTCCCGCTGCACTGCTACGATACACTTATTTTTCGAAAAATA
The DNA here is from genome assembly GCA_024516035.1 of Bactericera cockerelli. Taxonomy (NCBI): domain Eukaryota; kingdom Metazoa; phylum Arthropoda; class Insecta; order Hemiptera; family Triozidae; genus Bactericera; species Bactericera cockerelli. The sequence goes on from CM044958.1 coordinate 37,970,634, forward strand.
ACTCTCCACGCAATAAGCTTTCTGTTGCTTTGATTAATTCATTTTGACTATAGAGCTAAATTGCATCGAAAAAATTAGTAGTTTTTGCATCTTCTAACTTTGTTTGAACTTGTCTAATTAGAAGTGCGGCTTCACACTAAGCGATTCAAAATGGGACATTACCGCGCCGCACCCTGTATTTCAGGAGTTTTGTGTAGATTTTTTACTTTCCTTATCCTATAATAAGGAAAGTATTGTATTCGTCGAAAATTTGACCTACCCAGTTTTTCACATTTCTGGACGAATCATAGCCTCAGGATACCAAAAAAGTTGTTTTCAGCCATTGGTCCGTGCGTCTGTCTGTGTGTGTGTGTGTGTGTAAACAGGATATCTCGAGAACGGTAAAAGCTAGAGACTTGAAATTTGGTATGAAAATTAATTTAATACACCAGACGAACCACGAAACTTTTGGTTGAAATCGGCCGCAAGATGCGGCCGCAGGGCCGCAAATATTGGCCGCAACCGCCGTTTCTCTGAAATGGTTAAAGATACAAAAAAAGTGAGAGAACAACATTTTCTCGGAATAAAAAAATAATAGGGGTTTACTCTGATCATTTTTTTGATATCTTGAACTTTTCGGGACCCGGCCACAATTTACCGGTATTTTGGGGGGACCCGCTTGGACTAACTTTTCTATTATTCACCCTAGATGGGGGTTGCGACATATCAAATCCAATAATTTTGAGGTGCTGAATACGAATTTGGCACTGATTTTTAACTATCTGTTACCGTTGAGTCACCAATGGCGGATTTCGACTTCTTTTTGGGGGATAAGGAAAGTCGTGTGATGTTTACACCAGATTTTTTTCATATATGTAGGTATCTAGCATATTGACTGCATAATATGCAATTGCATATTTTGGATATTTTAGTCTACATAACATTCGAATTCTAGTTATTAAAAGATAAACTCATGACGCGCGACGTCATTATCTACAGGGGTGGGCTTGGTTTTGCTGTCAAAGTCAGAAGAGTCTCGGGCTGGGGTGTAATGTGCTCTTTACATAGATGGAGTGGGTGATGCGGGCCCAGCACATATTAAATTGGAATTGGATTCGTCATGCTAAAACGAATGATTTAGAATGAATTTGTTGAGCTGGACACTTTCAAATGAAATGCTTTAATTTTGTCGCAACATGTTACAAACCCCCTCTCTTCTCTTGTCTTGGAGCTATTCGTATACTTGTAATAAGACATAACACGTTGAGTTGCTCTCCCTAAAATTTAATGAATAATCAAAACTAAACAGCAGTTGTAGTACTTTCTAGTAATGTAAGAGTTGCTTAATATGAGGGTCGAATTCTGTGTTGCTTCGTGGGTCGTTTCCTTTAGCTGAGCAAGACGGATTTCTAAATTTCATCTTTGACTCGTTTCAGTAGAAATACAATTTGCCGTTTGTCGTCCCAAGCAAGAAGTTGCTAAACTCAATACACGAATATGAAAGAAGGTTGCCAACAAACTCCTCACTCCAGGACCTAAAGCTTCGAAGAACACTGCACACAGTCTTCCCTGAAGTGTCGTTTGAGCAATCAAAAGTCGATTTTCTTCTAGTTGAAATCTTATTTAGAGGAAAACAAAGGCAGGAGAGAGAACGACTTGTGTGCAAGGACCTTTGCAGATAACACGGGGAAAGGGAGGCAAGTTTTTGTATACTTAATGTTTACTGAAGCTTTCGTTAAATTCGCAATTAATGCTATTTTTATGACGAGGAAAATGGGCCATTACAGTCGGGTTTTTTCTTCCTCTTGCCATGAAACAGAAGGTTTGGGCGAGGGTATTATGTGAACAATTGTGTGGCTCCTGTCCGGATAATCTTAATGTTTTGTTTAACCTTAAAAATCGACTCACCCTCTCTTGAAATTGCAGGGAAAAGCAAATAAAGACTATTGGAGAAAGGTTTTTCTTTGGAAATAAAGGAAAGAAAGATTACGCTCGAATGGTAATCTGATAAAATTACATGTTAGTGTGGCACGTTTACTTTACGGTTTGGGATTTCTGCTTCTGCCTACTTCTATATACTTATCGGTTCTTGTGTGATAGCTTTATTTATTTTTCTGACTTAAAAAAAGACCTAGCTTTATTTATTTTTCTGACTTAAAAAAAGGTCCTTCAATTGAATAGAATGTACTAAGCTGTTTTACGTAGAAAAAGCATTTAACTATCCTCATAAAGTATCATGTACATGTATTTTAATTATTTTCATATACAGGGTGGTCCAGAAAGTTTGCACCAAAATGATAGAGGTAATAAAAGAGACCATTTCTAACAAAAATATTCCCGGACATTTTCCTTTATTTTTTGTCGTTTTCAAAATGGCGGCCAAAACGTGTGTTTTTCAAATATGTGCGTTCAGAACGTTGACAGCCTAAATGAGCATGATCATTAAAACATTGAACGGGTTAATTTAACTTATTTTAATTAAAATTTTATTTTCAATTCAAAAATGCAATCCGTTTTTTTTTAGGTGGTACAGAAAAAAATAAAAAAATCAAAAGCCAACCAAAGTCGGAATATTTGAAAAACACACGTTTTGGCCGCCATTTTGAAAACGACGAAAAATAAAGGAAAATGTCCGGGAATATTTTTGTTGAAAATGGTCTCTTTTATTACCCCTATCATTTTGGTGCAAACTTTCTGGACCACCCTGTATATACCAACAAAAGGTTACCAAATTGAGTGTTCGATAAAATTCAAAATGGTTTCTTCTATGTACGTAACTAAGTATAATAACAGCAGATTGAAACAGGGAACGTTGGTATTTTCCTTGGTATTCTCTGGCTTATTAAAGCATTACGATTAAGAGGTACGACTTTAGATACGCTAATAATAATGCTGCAGTATATCTGGGAAATGTGTGAAAACTTGATTCACTTTCATAACAATATGATATATGAGGTAGATAACATGTAAAAAATGAGAAAATCTACGATAATGATGAAAAACGTGTGAACAGACAGGGTTTGAAAACGTAACTAGATGTAGAAAGGTACGACGTATCAATCCTATAACTTAAGAAATAAAGATACATTATTCAAGCTGAGTTGAAAGAGTAGACAACAGGCTCTGATTTAGAGCTGAGCAAAATTCATTAGAAAAATGACAAATAGAAGAATGGTAGAGATCGAATTAACATGTATCCGGATAATAATAATCGGTTTGATTACCCTGTATATCCCATTATCCCATACATGATCATGCCACACAACTAACAGGCACCGTTTTCATTTTCCAGACAATTTGGCACGGTGGGGGGGATACCCAATGTGGATCACGTCATATTATCATACCAGCACACATCATGGGACTACTGTACCATCAGAAAATGTAAGAATAGTATATCTACCTAATGTGGCAAACGTTTGTAATATTATGAATAGTGTAGTTATTGATCAGAGATTTTATGGTAGCGTTTTAAAGTACATAAGCTGAAAAGAGAACAAATCAAATAGGACAAGCGAGAGAGACTGAAAAATTTCTAATGGAATTCAAGAAACAAAACATTTAAATTATTCTATCGTACTTATTACAAAAGAGGAAACAAATATTTCAAAATAAACTTTAACAAGACAAGAAATATCAAAACAATAAAACTGAAACTCTGACAGGAGAACAGAATCTTAAGTAATAAGAATGAACAAGAATAAAAGAAATTTGAAATGATAACTCTAAATCCAGAAGCACAAAACAAATGAGAATGAATGACTGAATAAAAGTGTATGAAGATGGTGCTAGAATTAGACGAGATGCGATACTAGAAGAAAAGAAATTGCTAATATTTGAATAGATCTAGGATTAAAACTTCTGGAACCTAATGTACATAGTATTTCCGAAGTCTTATTTACTTTAAAATCATGAAAGAATAATTAACACTTTAGGGAGACGCTATGGTACGTGCCATCAAATTACCTAGTACCAGTCAACAGTAACTAATACCCAAATACTTACTTATTGAAAGCAGGCTACCCAGCCCGCTTTCTTAAGAAAAATCTGCGTCACTTTAAAACTTAAGAGATTCTAAAAATATATACAAGAATTTCAAAAACTTATCATCTCTGCTATTTTGAGAGAAAAATCTTGCTCAACTTTCAGGACAGCTTGAAAAACTGAAAGGCTGATATCAGAATTTATGGAAAGTTTCATTTAGAGAAGAAGTGAAACTTTGAGGACTAAAGGGTACACTATGAAAAAATAAAGAATCCATATTGATAGAATCTTCTGAACTATTTGAGAGAACAGCAAGATCCAAAAAATGTCACGATCAGAAACTATTAGATCAAAAGCTATAAGGTTCGACCTACACGATTTACCGGATATAAAAAATGTAAATCAAAGTCAAAATGCAAAAATCGAGGAAGAAAATATCTCAGATCCCAAAATTACACTTAGGATTTTCTCAAAACGCAACAAACAGCTCCCAATCAAACCCTGTACAATTTTACAGAACAGAAATTTTGACGTAGAAAGAAAAGATGGGAAAGAGTGGAATCAGAAAAAGTTCAATAGTTATAATCTAAATTATAATCTAAATTACACAAGTTTCGTAATAACTGTAGAAAGAAAGGAAAAGAAAACATCGGAGGAAGAGAAAGAGGAGAGAGATACTTCTGACATGTTGTGTAATCTCCTTGAAATAGAACAGAGAAAGAATGAATGCAAACCCTTTTGCAATTATTGTAAAAGAAAAACCTACATACAATGTGTTGTAACTTATGAAATGTAAAAAGTATGTCACCTCACCTATATAAACTGAGAAAAAATCTATTTATTTGAGATACCTATCTATTAGTTGAGATAAAAAAAAACATCCTAGATATTCGGGCAACATGCTCTTTATTTTCTACTTTTTGAAGTTCAAACGCAATGCACCGCGGGAATAAACGAATAATATCGTTTCAGTAAATGCATACCAGATTCAAGTGGTACCATCGCATCGTACCAGTGGTAAATAATATCCATAAATAATAAATACATTTTGTCCAATAACCCCTACATACCTAATTTAACCAATTCTGTAGAGCCATTTATATGACATATTTTTTATTTATTTATTTTTATCAACAAAAAAAATGTTAAACGAATTTGAATACAAAGAGAGAAGTATAAATTATTCTAAGAAATCGAGAGGAATTAATTCAGATGAAGGGAAAAAATCATATTAAAAATTTGAAATTCAAAAAAATGACTGTAGATTGGAGAGCTAGAATACAGGGTCACATGTTGGAAGACAAGACACTGACTGAAGTGCCCTTTGTATAAATCATAGTAAGTTGTACAATGGTTTTTTCTAAGCGTAAGTTCCAAGATGGTTCAACAAAGATAACAAACATGTTAGAGACACATACAAATATCTATAGTGTCTCTAACATACATGTTAGAGACACATACAATACATGTGGCTGGGGAGTATAAAAAACCAGCCAATCCAATGAAATAAAGAAAAATAAAAAAGGATGTTAGCAATGCAGCATTTCATCGACCCTGTATTAGTATTGAATTATTTAAAAATGTAATCCAAACTTAAAAATTCAACCTGAACCATGAAGAAGAAGAAAGATATTTCCTTGTCTCCAAATCCTGAAGCAGCACAATTGAGTATGGCTGCGGCGGACAGCAGGGGGCTAAACCTGAATGTGGACTAAGACTCGTTCTGAGACAAATCCAAAGAGGTTAAATGTTGATTTTATCAATACACACGGGAGTTTGAGGAATATATTGGAACCTAATTACAAATATCTCTAGACAGCCAGCTGAAAAATCTCAAGTATAATATGACCACTAATTTATTCTACCTGAAGAAGTTGGAGAGACCACTTGAACGCTATCGGATAAACATATCAGGACTCAAATAAATATAAACGAAGCAATCAGAAATATTTGATAAAGTCTCAGAGGCCCAACTTTCCCCAAATCAGATACGAATGAAAATTCCAACTCAACTCTAGAGAAGAACATCTATCACTACGAGTAGGGATGTAACGTAAATGGTATTTCATATAACTATTCAAACTGTCGTAGGCAAGAAAAAAGAGGAACACAGATTGTCGTGGGATTATGCTTCCTATCTTTAAGGACAATTTTGAAAATTTGATTTCATATTCACAACTATCAGTTTCAATAAAATTTATTAATACCGTCTCTTATATACCTTGATGTTTCCCGAAATCTGACAATGGCCTCGAACCTTTGGCGGCAGCTAGCAAGGAATGGAAGTCAGCCACTACACCACATGTCCTATATCCTGGTCATTACCGCCAACCCGCCAGTGCATCACGAAATCTCATGTTCATAGTATATTGCTCCCACTGTGTGGTACCAATACAGTTCTCAAACAGTTCGGAGTGCCAAGAAATGTCTTCTTGTTTAAAATTTCGAGTGAAGAGGAAGCATATGGAGACAAGGATCCTGCCCATTAGTTGGAAATAAATATTTGAAGCCGTACATAAATACAGCACAATTAATATCACAATTTACGGCTTAATACAATAATACACCGATAATTTAGTCCCAAGTCTACAAGTGTGGGCGTTGGGAGTGAGAACTTCTATGTTTATTCAACTTATTTATGGTTTAGGTACGAGCTTAGCATTGAGTCTGATCTGGTTTAACAGAATATGGTAATCTCACCGGCCAGGTTCTTGCCTTGATAGAATTGGACACAACCAGAAATCTTCAGGTGGGACATGTGGTAGATCGACATTATCGATGATAATCCGGGTTAGAAATCTTTCGTGATCAATCAAATTAATAGGTCAATAAGAAAATAATTATGCACAATTATACAAGGAGAGTGAGATACAAAAACCATGAAGATTTTGTACATTAATCAAGATTGAAATAATGGCTGAATATGTACAAAAAGATTAAGATGAAAATCCAATTAAATACTTATAAAAAGATTATTTTACATCTAGATCTAGATTTTTACGATCAGATGTGAAAAAATAAATATGTAATTAGAATAAGGTCATATACTTGAGAGATATGATATTCCAATTTCCAGGGTACTAACTTACAAAAAAGAAAAGAAAATGAGCAATTACTTACAAAGAGTTTTCCTTTGGTTGAGAATCAGAAACTATGAAAGCATAACTTACCTGCAACAGAAAGATAATGAACAAATCAATAATGCGACTACATTATTCAATTGAAATATAAATACCTACTCGAGCAGCATGAATTTGTCATTGTAAACCTAAACAGAAATATTATACTTATTGGATTGGAGTACCTACTTCGAGTGAATATTGTGCACATTCAGAAAATTCAGAAACTTCAATAGAAAAGTTCTGAAATACCTTCAAAATTTAAATGAAGTTAGGTATACCTCCCATGTTCCCAGTTTTTAAACCGACACCTGCTTTGTAGTCTTCTTCTTGAGCAATAAATAATTTCAAAGACACCTTCCTGATATTGAAGTTATAAAGGATTTCAAGCTCTCTTTGGGGGATTCAAAATGGCTTTTTTTCTTGTATCACAGCATTTGAATTAATATCTAACACGCAGGTCGACGGCAGAGGAGACTAAAGTAAGTAGAAGTAATGACGAGTTTAGTGGTGCACCCTGCTGCTACCCAACATTTCTCTTCATAAAGAAATCAACACGAGCAGACAAGAAATATTCGCTTCGGGTAGGAAAGGGAGAGACGGTCTGGTTCATCCCCACACAATTCCGTCTCAATATTTTAAAACCCCATAAATAACAAATTTCAATTTCGAAAGGAAAAAATGCACAAGTTTTATTTCCTGTTATTTTGAATAAATGTCTTGGAAAAACTCAGCAGAAAAACAAAACTGCATAATTATTAATGTAATTGAATTTATTTCCGCCAGTGAATCTTGTCTGGAAACTCATCTTATACAGCCACCAACAGACCGATGATTTTCTGGGCAATCTTGAGAGGCAAAAGCGTCTATTTCCCTGAAGGAAAGGCAGAAGCCATTTCATAAAAAGTCCCTTTCTCCTAGGTTTTTAAACCTCAGGAATAGAAATTCATTTTAATTCACCATGTTTGATTTGTCCCCTAGGATAATTATCACTCGTTAATATTAATCATGGCGTAGAGATGTAGCGACCTCATCGCCCAACAGTTATCTGTTGCAATTAGCCTGCCACGAGCCCTACCATCTACTCTTCATGCTCTGGCTCTATCTCCTCTAGGCAACACTTCTTCCTTTCTGTGTTGCTTTTCCAAATACTTTCATCTGACCATCCTGGTTAACACTTCTTGTTTTCTACTTTATCTCTTCTTAGATGACTGGAAAGTCAATAAACATTCCTTCTAAGAGGCAGCAGTCTTAGAAGTACTTTATTGAGGCGAAAAAATGACACATTTTGACTCGGCTCGATGGAGAACAGTGCTAAGCGTGACTGCAGCCGCAGCCGCTTTCATGGTTAGTACACTGCGTTGTGCTGGTTCTTGGGGCCCAACACAATATTTAGCCCCAAAGTAAATATTCTCTCCAAAATGATAGTACAAAATGGAAGCCTAGCCTCGGATGTAATTTTGCCTTGCGACCATTTGCCACGCGACCTGGTTGGCAGCCAGCGCAGATCTATGCCCCGAACGGTTGACTGTGTGAAATGTGCGACTTCGGGAAACAAACAAAACCATAATAAACAATGTGCAATAAGTAAAAGAATACGAGAAAGAAAATATAAGAATATTGTCAACATAGCAACATGGAATGTACGTGGCATGAACCAGGCCGGCAAGATGGAGAATATCATGAAAGAAATGTTGAAGATGGAAGTTGACATCATGGGCATCAGTGAAACCTTTCTAAAAGACACAAATGATTTTATCAAATCCCTACCTACCAATGAAAATTTTAGATTTATATTATCTGGAGAAAGTGAAAGCAGAAGGGGAGTAGGTTTCATTCTAAATAAGAAATGTAGCAAATTAGTCACCAGTATTTATATGATCTCAGACAGAGTTATTGCAATAAGAGTAGAATCTAGTCCACGTAATTTCTTCATAGTTCAATGTTATGCCCCTACTGCTGATAAAAGTCAAGAAGAAAAAGATAATTTCACTGACCAAATAAGAGAAGTAGTAAAACATAAGAAATGGGGAGAAGTCCTCTGCCTGCTTGGTGACTTCAACTCAAAAGTGGGAAATTTAAAGTATGACAATATAGTTGGACCATTTGGTCTCGGACATAAAAACGAAGCCGGAGATGACTTCATCAACCTTTGTAATGAACTCAATGTATTTGTTGCAAATACTTGGTTTGAACAAAAAGTGTCAACCAGACATACATGGACTTCTCCTGATCATCTAGTCAAAAACCAAATAGACTACATTTGTGTAAGTCAAACATTTAGAAATGGTGTTATAAATTGCAAATCAAGACCTGGTGCAGACTGTGGATCTGATCATAATCCCGTTATGGGTAAATTCAAAATCAAATTAAAAAACAAGCAGAAGAAAAAAGCAAACTCCAAATGGCATATGGAACTACTCAAATCAAACGAAACCAAAGAAACCTTCCAAAAAAAATTCTCAGACGAATTAGAAAAGTCAAAAATGCGCAATAATACTCTAATGAACAATAATAGTAACAATGTAAATATAGAACCAAACGAATCATCACACAGCAATGACAGATGGAATAATTTCAAATCATGTCTAATCAAAACAGCCCAAAAAACTATTGGAAAAGGTAAATCAAAGGGCAAACAAGTTTGGATGACTAATGAAATTCTAGACCTAATGGAAGAAAGAAAAAAGTATAAGAACAAACCCAATTCTGAAGATAGACAAAAATACAGACAGTTACATAGACTTATTCAAAAGAAATGTAGAGAAACGAGAGATATTTGGATAAATAATGAATGCAAAGAAGCTGAAATTTTAGAAAAACATAATCCCGCCAAATTTCACAGCAAAATCAATAATCTGACTTGGAAAAATAACAAAATATCTCACAGCCTAATCAATGCCCAAGGAGAAGAACTGTTTGAAGCTGAGAAAATTTTAAAGAGATGGAAAGAATATTGTGAAGACCTTTATGATGATAGTGATAGACCACAACTAATAGAACAAATAAATATAACAGAAGATGAGATACCTGTGTTCACAAATGAAGAGATAATTAAAATAATTAAAAACTTGGCTAACAACAAATCATGTGGTGATGATGATATACCAGCTGAATTTCTAAAAATCATTGACCATAAAAGTATACATGAAATTGTAAACATCATAAATACAATTTATAGAACTGGCATCATTCCTGAAGACTTTTTACTTTCAACATTTATACCATTACCTAAAAAAAGCAAAGCTAAGAACTGTGGTGATTTTCGAACAATTAGTCTGATCTCACACACATCAAAAATTCTCCTCAGCTTAATAAGACAAAGAATACAAGACCAAATTGAGGAAAACCTAAGTGAAACACAAATTGGATTCAGGCGTGGTAAAGGTTGTAGGGATGGAATTACTGCTCTCAGAATTATACTAGAAAAAGCCATAGAAAAAGACAAACATGTTTTCCTAGCATTTATTGACTTCCAAAAAGCTTTTGATAACATTAAACACCCCTTATTAATCAAAATTTTAAAAGACCTAAGATTACCTAAAGCTGAAAGGAGACTCATTGAATTTCTATATTGGAACCAGAAAGGTAAAGTCAAGACTATGCATGGATGCACCGATTTATTTGAAGTAAAGAAAGGCGTTCGTCAAGGCTGCATCATATCTCCAATGCTATTTAACATATTTGTTGAACAAATAATCAATGAAACTCTAATTGACTCGAACATAGGATTCACGCTAAACGATATGAAAATTAACAATTTAAGATACGCAGACGACACTCTTCTAATAACGAATACGAAAGAAGAACTAATACATATAATGAAAAAGCTTTTTGATGTATGTAAAAAATATGGAATGAAAGTTAATATGAAGAAAACCCAAGTAATGCACGTATCAAAAAAGAAAATGGAAGACCAACATATGAACATGAAAATTACAATTAATAACGAGACATTAGATGAAGTGCAAAAATATAAATATCTTGGTGTGGAAATAACATCTGATGGCCGATGCAGAACAGAAGTTAGAAAGCGGATAGGCCTAGCCAAACAAGCTTTTTGGAAGCACAAGAATTTGATGCGAAGTGGCATCAAACTTGATACAAAACTTAGAGTGTTGCAAACATATGTATTTTCAATTTTAACATATGCATGTGAAGCTTGGACTCTGAATGAAGAATTAGAGAATAATATAACTGCATTTGAGTTTTGGTGCTACCGCAGAATACTCAAAATCAGCTGGCGAGACATGGTAACAAATATAGAAGTACTGAGAAGAATGAAGTTACTTAAAACAAATGTACTAACATCAATAAAACAAAGGAAAGCAAGATACGCAGGGCATGTTATACGTGGATCAAGTGGACCCCTCTTGGCACAAATTATTGAAGGCAAAGTAGAAGGAATGAGAGGAAGAGGAAGACCAAGGAAGAAATGGATAGACAACATCTTGGAATGGATGAACACACCAAATTTTGAAGAATGTAAGAGAATAGCAGAAGATAGAATCCAATGGAGACAGAATGTGTGGAGAATAATATAGCAACCTTCTGAATTAGAAGAAGCTACCTGTAATGTTAAAATGTAAATGTTAAATATTAATCTTTCAGAGGTAACCAAAGCAATGAACATGAGCTTTCTTCAGAACACATGCTTGTGTCACAAGCGTTCGGTTGTAAATTAAAGTAAATAGCTGATAATTAACGTCCTTCATACACGGAAACCGAATAGTAAAGCATGTCAAAATAATTTGTTAAGCTGATTAAAATTATTTTGTCAAACTTGTTCGTAAATTAGATTTAAAGTCTGGTACTTGGTTTTAGATATACTGAGAGGTGTTTAGTGTATACCTTTTCGCCATGTCTAGTTTCCTGCTCAAGTCGACTGAATGTAAACGAACCATTAGACTTAATCATGTTCCAGGGCTCGTTAAACTCCACAACCTTTACGCTTACTATAATTAGCATATAATTATGGTTTTGATTTAACTTCCTTAGCTACCGAATCTCATGACAAGTGATCGTTAGGGAAATTCCGCCTCACAGCATGACCTTCTGTTAAAGTTACCAACCATTATCCGGACCTTTGGCTATTCCACCTTTCGTAAGGAATGGCTCAAGTAATTTTTCCTCGTCAAAAATAAACTCGTTTGAATTTTGTAGCATGGAAAATTCGTTTTTGTACCATATAGTCGCTTTTTATGGTCACTTATAAAAATATAATATAGGTACTTATACATTGTATAAATGTATAAGTATATTGTATAAGTCTACTGAGTAAAGAAAAAACTCATTTTATTCAATTAATTATGTTATAGGTGGTGGGTACACGGCATTATACCTATAGTCTATAAAATTCATCACTTTAATAAAGTTGCTAAATCCATTTTCCTTTTAACGTCCCCAGTAAAATGCCATTGTATACAATACATAGGTACCTAATATTACCTATGTTATAACTCCATGTTTGGCTAAATCTGTTATCAGCTGTCTGTTATCAGGATAAATCTGTTATCAGCTCAGTTTAGCTCAAGGGGTAGATTCACCCCTTCCATTCAAGCTACCTTTGCTTATTTACGCACGGACATACAAAATTAAAATTAATAACAATTTAGAGACAAAACCCCGTCAGCCCTACAATGTAGAGAATCTTTTGTTCGTGGATATTCCGATGATTGTATACATAATTATTACGAGGCGAGCACATCAAAGAGGTCGAAGCCACTCGAGGCAGTCTCGACAGAGTCAAGATGACATCAAGTGCACTCCATGTCACAACTTAGTGGCTACATATCCAGCCTCTCCCCATAGCACCTCACAATACAGGCACCTCTCCTGTCATTCCCTATTATGCTCCGGGGAGTCTTTTGTTGAATCTTCACCGTGTGAAAAGCCTCAAACAGCTTAATTTACTACAATTACATGATTTATTGTAATCATATCATGATGTAATATAACTTCGAGTTCACAAGCATGGAACAGATGAGGAGTGACCCCAGACCAAGGACCTTTCTTGGTATTGTCCAATGCACAGAAATTCAGTGTGAAATCTAAATCGAACCCGGATGAGTTCAATTAATTTGATAACTTTCCATAGTTAAAACAATAGGTACGAAAAGTGAAAATATGAGCATCAAAGCAGTCTTGCAAAACATCGATTCATTGCGCCCCAACGCTCCTACTTACCTTTGTGAAAAAAATAAAATAGTTAACCTGACATGGGAATTTTGGTTGAAAATTGTTTTTCCTTGATATTGATCAACACTTGGAGTGAACTATTTATTACTCACTCATTTTTCTCACCCATTATTGAGGAGTGGATTGGATGAAACTGCCACCTCTGTATTATCACGTCACCCCCCCCCCTTTTCTACAGCAACTTGCAACGTCATCAGTCATAATATCTCCCTCCAGCTTTTTTAATGTTGTAGTGTCCCCCCTCCCAACACCCCCGTGATATTATTATATTTTTTTAAAGGAAAAAAAGTTAATTAAACAAAAAAGGAAGTTGTGTTAAGGAAAAGTGAGAAGGAAAAGAAATGTGGGGGAAGCGGAGGAGAAGGAGGCAGAGGGGTGGATGGGGGGGAGGTTGCTAATTTTACATTAGTAAAAGAACGGAAGGGTTTCTTCGTCTCTCTCTGTCTTTTGTTTTAAAAATGAAAAAAAAAAGTGATTAAAAGATAATGTTGTGAAATATTGTTCACTTTTCTTCCTTCAAATTCTTTCTTCTGGAATCCTGGTTACATAAATGTTTTCCATTCCAAAGAAATACCTACCGACAGGGTTGACACTTTCTGCCTATTTAACTTCAATTTATTTAGTTTACTCAAATGCATTATTTATTTTATTTTCCCACCCGATGCCTCCTGCATTCTACGAATTTCTTTTGAATAAACTCGGACATTACCCAGAAGGAAAGGGGATGAATTCTTCAGGCAAACGGAGAGAGAAGGAGAGAAAAAGCTTTCTCTATCACTCTCTCTTTTGTCTTAAAATAAATTTTTGATTGACACTATCTCTAATAGCAATTTAAATATTTTATTTAGGAGAGAGAGAAAAAAAAATATCTTCATATTTTATGACGTGAATATAATATTAAAATGGCTTAGTTCTTGTTTTCTTTTTTTTCTAGGGGAAATATTGAGAAAAATACTGACACACTTCTTTATCCTTCTCTCTCTGACGCTCAATCTTTCTCTCTCTCTACCACTGTCCTCTTATCAATTCAGGAGGTCCCAAATGGGAATTGAATGCCTACATTTTCTGATAAGAGAGAAAAAATAAGGCCTATCTTTTTTTCTCATTTTCAAAGCTCTCCTTTCAAAATGATACAAGAAGAAAACGGGCTTCTAATGGGCTCAAACTGCAAAGAAAAGTAATTACATGGGATCGAACGAGGGCAGGGGCCCATATTAACCGGTCGAGGGTAAGGTACTTTTATTTAGGGTGAGGCTTTTTTTCTTTCCTTTATTGAGTTTTAAAAATGAAAGTGTCATCTTTTGAGTTTTAAATATTCATGTTGTTATTTATTACATCTTCTTTTCACCCTCAGACCCTCAGTCAGGAAAACTCTCTCTCACAGATCCAAGTTTTGGATTTTTTTTATTTTTATTTTTTTAATGTGATTTAAAGTAATTCAAAAGTTGGTGAAATTCTTCACATTATAAGATGGAAAACGAAAATAATTTTGAAATGAACAAACTATATACATGCCAAAACGTCTAAATCTAGCAGTTCAGCTCCAGTGTTGGTCTGAGGTTAACAGCTTGCGGCGAATGCGGCGGCCGCACATAATCGCTTGTCAAAATATTTTAGGAGAGAAAAAATTAAAGCAACATCTCCCCTCTAAGCCGCTGTTATTAAAACCTCCCATTGAGTCTCCGTTATTTGTGTTTTTTACACGTCAGTGCCCCCTCTTAGTCTGACCCCCTGCTAGGGATGATATCCAGCGCCCCTATGACGGGAAATTAAATCAATATAATGAATATTGCAAAATAATCCCATTGTAATATTATAAACTTCTCACTTTTGTATTTTATATTTAATAATAAAATCTTAGAGGAATTTCTCTCCTTAAAATGTTGCACTTAAACCATCTCATACTCTTTGCTGCATTGCATAGATTGCACTTTTTAGTAATATAAAATCTTGAAACATTATTGTTACAAATTCATTTGAAATTACATTACCTAATTGCATGTGGGTCTTAAAATTTTACAGAGCTCTAAGTTCTGATCTAAGTGTTTTTGCACTTTACTTGGGAAAATTAATCTCTGAAAAATGCTCAAGTCTACATTCGCACATTGGAATAAATTCATCATGTCAGAAAATATTGCAAATAGCATTTTTGATAAATTTAATTATATCAATAAGTCACCATCCTGAAATTCCCCATCACTAGAGCTCCTCAATGGCATCATCTCCTCAGATTCAAGGCACAGTGTCTGAATCATTACTATGCAAAGTGAGGAGCGAACATTTTCAACTTTGAAGAAGACGCAATAAAATAAAAAGTTTACAAAAGTATAATTTTATATCATTTACGTTGTACTTGGATGCCTTGAAATCCCTCACAGTAAAATTGGAACATAATCCCCCCACATTCCTTGTAGCTACAGGATGACCTCTGTTCAGTAATATTATGCTTATGAATTGCTCAGTACTAGTTTTTCTTAATATTGTAATCTTCTTCACCGACAGAATTACACATCAGTATTAACATTATAACGGTGGCCGACCGAGATTTAAAAGAGAAAAAGAGCGGACTATTTAAAGTGGTATTGTTTGCAATTAAAGTTTTGGGATTTGGTAAGTAAAGCTTCGATTTCAGTATCAATAGCTCTTTTCAAATACATCAACAATTTTAGTTGGTGTTATATAAAGGTATGTATTAGCATAAAAATGCACTCACTTTGGAAGCGTACACCCGGTAGACTAGTTGCAACTCACATAACCTATATTCAGACTGCTACCCCATCAAGTCGTTTTGTTTGGTAACTTTTCCCCTGTCCTCTCCCAGAGTAGAGTGTTTTCCATCCTCATAATTGAAAATAACAAAACTTTATAATCTTCCTTCTTCTTATTATTCCTTCCACTTCTTTTACTTCTTTTTCCTACTTCTTCATAGAGTCTCGAATTTCCTTCTCTCTCTTTCCCCCATTTTTTTCAGTTCCCAACATATCTTTGGAAAATATTTCCTCCGATTTTTCCATCTCCTTGCATATTTCCAACACACATTCTTCTTCTTCTGTCTCCTTCACTTCTTCTTCTTCTTCTTCTTCTTCTTCTTCTTCTAAAACTTTCAGTTCACTTCTTGCTTCTCCAGTTTTTCTCTTTCCTTAATGCTTTCTAGAAAATTATATTTCCCCATGTTGTTGTTTTTTAAGTGATTATTATTGTTATGATTATGTTTTCTTTTTTTCTTCACTTCTTCTTTTTTTGTTTTCAAATAACATGATATTGCTGTCGTTTAGAAAATGTGTGTTCCAATGTAAAAGCTTGAATTCCAATATTTTTGATGTTCCCTTTTCTGCTGCATAATTTTCTGTTCGTAATGTTTGTTCCTTTTCTTTGTTGTCATGGATGTTGTTTTAGGATGTTTCAGTATATGCAAAAAATACAATGTTTTGTATGGTTGATACATGTTCATGTTTAAGACCCATATTTCAGTTCATTTTACATTAATAAACAAAATAATAGGTAAATGTTCTTTAATGTAGAGTAAAATTCCATTGATGTAGGTTTATAGGCCTTTTCTTTGATTAATACACGTTTACTTTACATACTTTTCTTGACATTAGATAAATTTGGTATTTTTGAAGTGAACAACTGAACATATACACAAGTAGAATACAGAAATCATCTTCTCAGAAGGAAGGGTGAAGGGAGAACGAGGAAAACCACGCTGTGGTTTGAAAGTAGAGAAGAAAAAAAGAGGAAATTTGACACCTTAATGAAGGGAAGACCGAAGAGGGGTGGAATGGAAATTAGCGGTGAGTATCAGGGACTAGTCGGGAAAGGGTGGGGGGATGGAATAATTATTTTAATTAACGTTATCATATTCGACACCTCTTCGATTCTATTGGACTGAGAGGAGCAGTATCAATGAATGGAATGAGATATTTTCACATATATATGCTCCGTGATCCGTTTGATATATGCTCCGTAATCCGTTTGAAAATTTGCAATTCTTTGGGTGCAGAAAATGCAGGTACTTAGGTAATGTAGGTATATAACAAAGAATCTATATACCTACAACAAATTAGTATACCTAAATATTTACAATGATTTTAAAAAATATTCTAAGCTCAACAGTAAAAGATGCTCGTATAATATGATGGAGAAACTAATCTCCCAGCAACTGTCTCATTAGTCTCTATTACAGAGTTCTGTGAGTGAACTTTAAAAATGTAAAATTATAACACATAATCAAACAACAAACAAAATAATAATGATTTTTTTCTCCATCTTAGAGAGGACGGAAGAAGATTCTAAAGTGCACTCTCACTGGGTTTTGAATATTATGACAATGTTGCCACACGCATGAATATTCTAAGTGACAAACTTGACATCACTGTAAAATGGAGAACACTTTCTCTCCCTCTAGGGATTTAACATCCTGAGAGAAACAATTCGAAACCTAAAATAATGTAAATATGACACTGACTGGGAGACAACAATATAATTTAATCAGCTAAATGGAGAATTAGAGAGAAACTTGAGGAAGATGAATTTTAGGGGACGAGTAAAGTGCAAAAGTGTGACTTGACAAAGACCAGAATCCAGTGTTTTTAGATTTAAACCGTGGGCATTTTTTCTAATAAATCTTTCAAAAGTAGGTGAATGAGCTATCATATCTTTGTCCTTTACAACTGCGACATAATTATACCTACCTATGAACTTAGTATAGTAATTCCAGGCAACCATTAAACATACAATAAAGTCAACTTTTACTTCCATATTTTTTCATACAACTAAGCTTTCAATGCATCTGTTGTCTAGAATATCTACATACATCAGCAACTGGACTTTTTAACAATGGAAGGGATAACTCTGATATCTAGTCAAGCTCAACCTTCTCAGATACAATTCTGACTAGAGTTTCACGAAGATGATCTTCCTCAAGATGGCTTGCGTTCTTGAATAATACATTATTGAGATGCATTTTCATTAACATCTCACTCTTTTCCCGTTTTAGTCCTCCTCACATTTTGTCCTCTTCCTCTCCTCGTACATAGTCTGCTCTTCCATTAAACTCTCTTGGTTTCCAGGGTATGTGGCGAGGATTATGTTACTTGGCTCTTATTGTTCTGTTAACCCCACATCCATTATCCCAGGTAAAACCCTTTCTATCTCTTCTATTGTAGAGGTAGAACGTTCATGGTGTGTTCCTGTAGCAGCGTAGCGGTTCCTAAAATGAACATAAACTCCCATGTGAGAAGAGTGGTAAATCTTCAAATTTTGAAGGCTATTTCATATTAGTCAGAGTTACCTCATAGCACAATAGGTAAGACAAACTTAGCAGATCTTGATACCTTATCAATTGGAGAACTGCTCCATGATTAGAACTATCAAGTCAAAAACTTCTGGTACAGATATAATTATGTACAGTATGAGTATGATTCAACCTGCAAGTGTTTCCAAAGTAAAACTTATTAGTGGCTTCCGACTTATCAGCTCTCTACTAAAAAACAAAACCCAAGTTCGAATCCCATGCTACGGACACACTCGTACATCGTACATGCAACATTGCAAGAAGTACTTGGAGCATTAAAGAGCATAGTATACCCTCTCTCTCTCTTTCACAAAACTTTCAACTTCTTAGCACCCCCCTCCCCTTACTTATTCCCCGGGTTCTCACCCGTGTAAAAATTTATTAGACGTAGGAGAAAATTATTTTAAAAGCTACGCGCTTTCCCACCAGGCGTCTTCCCGTTCTCCATCTTACTTTTCTTTTACAATTATTTTACGGTTTTCTTACCATACTACCACCTCGTTTTCTTAAAAACAGACTTTTTAGTCTTTTTTCGCTCCTTCTCTCTCTGTATCTCCCATCTCTATCCCTCACGTCTAATTCTTGAGTTTTCTCCTCTGGAGGCTAAAGTCAAAGAGAAGAACGGAAAGTTTGTACTTTCTGCCATTATTTATACTTTGTTAAAAACTGTGAATTAAGAACTTCCACATTTTCCTGCCACTTTCACGTAAAATAAGTTAGAAAAACGAAGGTGGAATTTCCACGAAAGCAAAAGCATACATACATATTATGATTACTCGAGGATTTCTCGTTCATACTTCTCTTTATCTGAAGTGACCATAACAGGCATTTTTTCTCTACTTCTCATAATAACAAATTTATTAACACTTTATAAAAATCAACCTCTCAAGTCCAGCTATTAAATTCTATTGAACTTGGGGATCTTCAGGATCCTTCAAGTCTTGTTTTAGACAAGATGATTTTGATGAGTTGGAAGAGTTACCAACGTTATTCGTATTGGTGAAAAAACTGAAGTGAGATTTCTTCAAAAAATAAAAATAAAAGGGACTCTCGTAGACAATAATGCAACAGAGAAGGAGAGAGGGAGCATCTGTCACCTCCAATCATATCATACCTCCCACTCAGAAGCAAGCACTCCCTAAACCCTCCAGTTCTGTTTTATATTTCTTCCTTGATTACTTTTGCTATTGTTTTTACTCTTATTTAAAGTTTTACTTCTTGACTAAGATTTTACTTCCGAGAAATTTCTAATATTAGAAATCGGAAGTATTGTGTTTTTCTTAGGTAAGTAGGTAGGCTTTACTACATAAGTATGTTGGAGAATTACTAGGAAGTTGCTAGCTTCATATGGAAAGCTTACCAGGAACTTGGAGCCTTTCTTAGACAGAGTTCGACGTGTTCAGTTTGGAATACGAGGTGTATCCTACTGGATAATATGAACAACTAATGAAAAATATTGGGATAAGTAGAGCATTATAGATAGGTCACAATTCCGTCACATATTGAGACATGATGGTCGCTATTTGCTATGTACCGTTATAGAAAGAATGGTTGAAGGAAGAAATCCACCCTGGAAGGCCAAGGAAGCAGGAAAAAGAGGACATGCAATGTGATGCACATGGAAGTTTAAAAAGGATGCCAGAAAACTTATAACCGTGTACACAGATATATATTTATTTTTTTAACCTAATAGCTAAGTAAGCTCAGAGTTTAGTCAATTTTGTATATCTGGAATCCGCTAGACCTAATTACGCATAAAATTTGGTACATAAGCTGCATCGGCTAAATACCTCACAACTACTAAACATCTAGACATGAAAGTACAAAGTATAGTTAGGACCAAAACTTTCAAATTACTTCTGACTTTCATCACTCTCATACCCGCATCATATTTTTCAAAATCTTCCACATGGAATTTCCTTTGAGAAAACTTTGTTCCAAAGGAAAGTCATGATGAATTGCTTTGACGCCTCGCGTAGTAAGCTCTTGCATACTATGCAAAGGACTTATTTCAGCACTTGATATACAGGGAAACTCAAGCTGTAAAAGAACCAAGATCTGGAGCAAACTTGATTAGTTGATTCATATCTCCATCAATCTACACATCAATTCTAACTACACATCAAGATCAAACTACAACATCAAGCGATCTGCAACCCATCTTCCAGAACTCGAAACCCATAAAACCTCTTGGTGAAAATAGAAACCCATGCTAGAAATGTTGTCAATGGGGTTATCATCAGCATTTCCATTGGGCTTTTGCTAAAAACATTCTGACTTCAAAAAATTACTTTGAAGCATATTAAGTTGACCAAAAAAAGACTCAGTGCCCTGGAATACCCAATATACAGGGTGGACCAAAAAAACGTTTACAACCGTTAATGGTAGATTACTGACGACATTTCTAGGACGGATCTGCAATCCGTTTTTTCGGATTCGCCTTTATAACTGCACAAAGTGATTTTTTGCAAATTTCTGAAAAAGTCCGACTTTGGCTTATTCTTCAGGTCAGAACTTTTTTCCTGTTTAAGATGAGTTGATTCTGAACATTTCTGCAGAAAGCCAACAAAATTTCGATGTTTCTTGCTACACTACTTTGTTTTTTACGGTTTGGTTTGGCATCTTTTTTGACACCTGAATAGAAAAAAAATTCTCATGTAAATTTTTTACACTTTGAAACACTCAAGATTTGCCCGAGCAAATTTTGGCACAGACATGGGCAAGTTTGATAAAAGTTGGCGGCCAACCCAAGGATGCTAAAAAATAATTTTTCGATTTTTTATCACGTGATCTTCTGGGTAAACAAACCCGGTAAGTCTCAAAAAATGATGTTCAAAATCTTAAAAGTGTTGACCGTGTAGGGTCGTCTTGTACTCAAAGAGTAATTAGCTATTTATGTCTGATAATTATTTTCCTTGGAATTAATTAAAGGCCAGTCAAATGAATGATTGTTTGTTTCTCGATGATAGTTTTCAAGCATATTTTTCTGCATTCTATGAAATATTATCTTTAAACTTCTTGAGTTTTTTAGTACAAGTTACATAATTATTATTATTTGGATATGCATTCAGCATATGGAGCTGCCAACAGGAACATTTGGGATCACGTGAAAAACATAGTTTACGAAATACCAGTGGAGACACAAGAGTAGCAGAATCTGGTAGCAAGAATCCTGTTGGCATTCGATGATCTGACAGAAAAATCTGGAATCTTCCGCAACATTCGACGGAACATGAAGAAGAGGTTCAACTTTTGCATCCAGGAAGGTGGACGCCACTTCCAACAGTTCCTCTAAGGGAATTGAGAAGGGAGGGAGGGAGGGAGAGGGAGAGAGAGAGAGAGAGAGAGAGAGAGAGAGAGAGAGAGCAGAGAGCGAAAGAGAGAGAAAGGCAAGAAGGTAGAAGGACAGTTCTGAGTTAGAACTAAAGTACTAAAGTCACCATTGGTTTCAAAAAATTGTGTGAGGAGAATCCATAGTGTGTACTATGGCTGAATAAAAAATGGAAACAGTCTTTTTTATTTTGTAGTCATGAATTTTTTACTGGCTCTGGCGTTCGGACCGGGTGGACTAGCTTACCACTGAGCTAATCGTGCAGGTCTAATCGTTTCTCATTGAACATACTAACACAAAATGATTTTTTAAATACCTTTTTGTTTATATCAAAATAGTATAAAACATAATAAAGACTGCAAAAGTTTATTAATTTTACAAAATATTATCTTGTTTTTTTCAAGACTTCTATGAGTTGGCAATCGGTAAATATTTGTTATTTAATTAGTATTGTTTATGATAGAAGAACCTACCTACATATTTACCTGGATTTATTTCATAACCTCTATTTTCGTTTGGAAAATTCGCTAGTTTTTTTTTTCTCTCGTAGGGAAGCATAAGAAAAACCATCCTTACATTATCAAGGCAGTCTCTCAGGGGCTTACATGAATAATAATTATGTGTATTGTGATACCAATAGTATCTGAGATAACTCAATTTACAGATGGTATTACCCCCAAAAAAACCATAAGTTGTTGGTGTTACAACAGGTCAGATACAGGTATGAATAAAATATTTCATCAGATTTTTTTGATAATTAAAATATTATTCACCGTCGAGAATTGAACCTCGGTCATGCCATCTTACACTCTTAGCACTACCACATCTAGCTAACACCACTGACAATCTGAGAGGCACGAAATTTATCATTTGAATTTTCCTAAACTGGCTGATGAGGCATGTGAGACCGCGGTATTCAAAAAAAGCAATGTAAACAATTTATGTAAACAATACAAGACGCCCTTACACAGTCTACAGCTAGAAAACTCTTAGGATTTTTGAATAGTTTTTGGCAAACATCTAATCATTTTTCCCAGAAGATCACGTGATAAAAATCGAAAAATTATTTTTTAGCATCCTCGGGGCGGCCGCCAACTTTTATCAAACTTGCCCATGTCTGTGCCAACATTTGTTCGGACAAATGTCGAGTGTTTTATTTAGTAAAAATGTTTTTTTGGGTGTTTTTTTTCTGTTCAGGTGTAAAAAAATATGACAAACCAAATCGTAAAAAACAAAGTAGTGTAGCTAGAATCATCGAAATTTTGTTGGCTTTCTGCAGAAATGTTCAGAATCAACTCATCTTAAATAGAAAAAAAGTTCTGACCTGAAGAATAAGCCAAAGTCGGACTTTTTCAGAAAGTTGCAAAAAATCACTTTGTGCAGTTATAAAGGCGAATCCGAAAAAAACGGATTGCAGATCCGTCCTAGAAATGTCGTCAGTAATCTACCATTAACGGGTGTAAACGTTTTTTTTGGTCCACCCTGTAGAATTATAGACCTCAATTTTTATCTCCTATTTAGAATTCCGGTAGTTTGACTAGAACGAAAGTAAATAAATCCTTTGCTTGATATTCATTCTAATCGTATTGACTTATTCGCCTCCCATAGAAAAAGTTTAGTAAACTTGCATTTAAAAAAAAAAAATACAAACCAGAAAAAAAATGCCGCCACTGTGACTACAACTAACTACTCGTACTCATATATGAATGACTCGTCATGTTTACTTACCAGGATCGCCGTGGTCCAGACTGGGGTGGGAGGGGGGTTGTTGGGAGAGAGGTCCGGGGGTGCCTCCGGAGCCTGGAGATCTGACATCCTCGTTGCCGTGACCTCCATACGAGAGAGATGAGGAGGGAGGTCTCTGCAACAGAAAAAAATGGTGGAATGGTCAGTCAAATGTGTAGGAAGTAACTCATACTATACCTGTCATGTTTTAACACTTAGACGACCGGTTTTTCGTGAATTCTCTTGTGGGACCGGCGATAATACGGCTCTCCGACATTGTGTACCACCGGTGGTACACCCGGTCCATTCCGTACTAACGTGCGTGTACCACCGGTGGTACACCTGGTCGTCTAAGTGCTAATAATATTTTTTTATAACTTCACAATAAAGGATAGCATTTTTCAGCAACTTGGAATAACTGACTACTTAACTATGCTCTTTAATAATTATGATGCTCGGGCTAATGATCACAGTGGTTATCTGCTTGAAAAGTAGTAATTGTCTATAAAATGTTGTTTTATCACAAAAGGTGAATGCCCTCTTTGACAATCCGCATGGATAAGAGACATGCAAAATTTCTTTTTAAGCACTGACAGTACGACTAGGTATATCACTCGAAAACCCAGGCCCCAGAATTTACATATTTGTAAATAATTCTAAGTTGAAAGTTATGTTTGGCAATAGATAAACATAATATCATTCATAATGTATGGATGAGGGGAGAGGCATGCACTATATGGAAAACTCACAGGGGAGGTTGGGAAAGGGGGGGGGACTTAACTTTGTGATGCGGGGTCCCGCGAGGTTTTTGGTTTTTAAAGTAAAGTGCCATGCTCTCTCTAGAGACAAGGTGAATGGGGGTACACTCGCTGTATTCTAATGTAAGTAATGGCTCATGATCTGCATAGAAGCAGCACATAGCTTTCTCACCTCGTGTGTTATCACGAGTATTATCATTGGCTTAAGCACGCAGCTTCACAAGTAAAGTCCTTTCTTAAATGGGAAGCAATATTTATAAATGATCTTTCTGTACTCTAGGAATCCTGACGTCATTATTAGGACTCGTTTCAATATTCTTTGCAGATTTAGCCATGAAGGAACATTAAAGCTGATTACCAACGCCCAGGCTCATATAGCCAGGCAGTTCAGGTGCTAGCTTGGTAATATTAAGAGGCAACAAAATCATATTAATCCGTTCGGTTCATAAATTAATTACTCTACGTCGTAAGAATTAGAATCAAAAGCGTTTCATCGCGTACAGTAATTGCCGGGTAACGTGCTGGTAGCGACTACCGAGTGTACACACCTACAATTTATTACGAACATCGATGCTATCTTCAATCTTCCTTTCAATAAAATCAGGATAATGGATCGTCGCGTCGGAGGACTAGAACACTCGCTAGGTGAAGACATACCTACTTCTGGGGTTTTAATACGAAGCGAGCTATAATAATGAGGATCACATCTGAAGACGCAGTTAGATTTAATAATAGACTATTAAGGATTGAGGATCAAGTGAACAGCTATTCTATTATAACCCGAGTACCTCGTCTATAACAGCCGTTCCTACTGTACCTATATGATAAAAGTAAGTACTAACCAAAGACCCCTAAAGATTAACCCCTTGAACAATGAACAAACTGTGAATTATAAAATCAAAGATACCTCATCCGTTTCTTAAACTATTCATTTACTCAGTTCATTTATGCTAATTAGGATGTTATTCTGGTAAGTATTAAATTATTGAATAATTGTTAAATTGAATGTTATAAAATAACTGACAGATAAAATTGTTCGAATATGAAATTTAAAAAAGATTGATACTAAAACACAATAGAATAAACGAGAGGATCCAAGAGGAAAAGGAACATGACATAGACGCAAAACAGTAATTCCATAACCATAACGTCAGAAGATATGACTTCATCCTCACACATAAACGACACAGATATCAGTAGATTATCACTATTCACTATTATTTATCTTCATTCCATTGACTATTGTGATTGTAGTATCCTCTGAGCTTGTGGTACGAATGATCGGTTTTATGATTCAAGTTCTTTAGTTTTACGGGTCTATTTCGGTCAGCTAGAGCCGGCCATGTTATTTCGAAAAAATCTGCTCTGTACTTTGATGTCCGGGGTCCACTCATATCTCGTGAGGAAAAATGACGGCATATAGTGAAAATTATTTGTGTAAATGATATGATTAGAAGTTTCCATAATGCTGAGCTACCCACTAATGTTCTGATATGATATCTTATACAAAGAAATTACATACATATTGAAATGAAAAAAATGGGCACTTATATTGATATTGGGTATTAGTTGTTTATTCCTTCATTAAGTCTAGGTTGACTTTTCAAGCAGAGGCTACATGCTCTATAATAATTTCTATCTCTCCCATGATGCCAGTCACTGTTCTCTTCACACATTGAATGCTCTCAACACATTTGTCAATACAGTCATAATTGCAACGACCTTGGTCTATTCCTGCTCCTACAATCAATCAAATTCCTGCGAGATAATCAAATGCTTGGCGTGACTTTTCATCCTCGTAAACAATCAAGCAATCAACAGTAATGAGGCGGTCTAGGGCCTTGTATGTTTTAGTCCTACATAACGCTACCTTGGCAAGTTGAAATATGCAACAAAAAAAATCAAGATTTTGGCTTGAAGGCGGAATTGGATTAGTACCATGCCTCAAAAGGTGTTAGTTAGAAATGATATGCTTTCAAAGAAAACAATAATGATGTGTCGTCCATACCTAATTGGAAATCTGACAACCATATAATTATGGTCTAATAGAAGAGCAAACTCTTTCGCTATTTTCCACGGAAAAGTATATTAATAAATATGTTATGCCAAAAAAATATAATAAAGTCTGAGAAAAACAATGGTAAAGTAACGTTTCATTCGATTAATCAGAAGTTTCCCAGAAGTTTTGAATAATATAATCTTAATCCAAATTATCTCCAGACACAGGGAGTTAGAGATTCCAAATGATTCACGCTGTCCTGGCGCGATTAAATAGACAAATATTTATATAGTTATGAATGGCGCCTTGCTGATAACAGATACCTGAGCCTCTGTTGACATTGATAAGAACACAGGTAGCTATCCTCGCTCATGTTGTATGCTCATGAGTGTCAATGCAGGATTGTATCTTGGACAGGAACAAATAGATGATGATAAAG
This sequence comes from Bactericera cockerelli, assembly GCA_024516035.1. Lineage (NCBI taxonomy): Eukaryota > Metazoa > Arthropoda > Insecta > Hemiptera > Triozidae > Bactericera > Bactericera cockerelli. Next base: position 37,997,462 of record CM044958.1, read on the forward strand.
TCATGTTCTCTTTCCTGCGTCTCTAGCTACCCTCAAATGAATGAAGTGTGTTATCTATATTCTCATTTGTATTGTCTCCTAGTTTGAGATGGATAAGACCTGTCCTGCCAGTGCTATCATCTGGCAGGTTGCACCTCATAAGCACGTCAAGTGCGACGCGTAGAGTAGAGTCCCTGTGCATCAAGATTTCCGAGAGGCCTCATCAATAAAACACCATTAGTAGTGAGAGCCTACTTAGAAATCAATATCATAGTTACACTGAACAATAGAATCTTTACTCTTTGCCTGTTATAGACTAAGCAGCGTGTTTAATACGAGTTTACTATAAAGTAACGTTATTGTGACTAATAACTATTATTAGAATATACAGCTAGGTCGGGTATTTGCATTGCTTCATATTAATTCACACTTTATCTTCTTGCGAACATAAACCGACATTCATTTTGCAATGTAAACATTGCTATCAGTGTTGCTGGAATATAAAAGAGGTAAATAATTGCAATTATTTGTTGAGTTCCTTGTTGAAATGAAAAGATAGATTAAAAATAAATCATGCCGTGAGAGGTGTTTTATCTCTTAAGTTTTTAGATAATATGTTGAATTATGTTCGATATTATGCTTTTAATAACGGCACTGATATTGAAATATTTATATATTTTTTCAACACTTATCATTATAAAGTTCAAGTAGATATTCCTGCCAAATTTATCAGTTCCTATCTATGTAAGTACGTTATCACCTACCATAACAGATTGTTATGGACATTCTATCCCACCCAGCTTCAAGTCTTACATTCTAACATAATGGACTTGAAACATCCACACAGAAATATTAAATATGAATAATATCTCAAGACATGAATCTGAACATAGATCATATTCATACTCTACCGTGATGTTTTACAGCGGTTGTTAGACTTTTTTCTATCTAGTAGAATTAGTAGAGAACCTCTATTTATTAAAGTTTTAATTTCCTAAACTTTCCTTTTGGATAAAAGAATTTGATTTACATGAAAAAATATTTCTAACCTTTGCTAAAATTTACTATGATTAAAAGGATATCATCAAAACAGTTTTTGCTATGTAATGCTAACAAAGATGGTAGATACCTACTATACATAAACTTTAATATCTATGGTAAATTTAACTGGATCAAACCAATCTTTGGCTATGAACATTGTTGATCTAAAAATACTCAAGTTTGGGAAGTGCTGAACCATAGATGATGTGAGTGTACAACATATCCTAGTAGAGTCGTGCAGGAAAATATAAAATATTCCGAACCAAGACATTCATGAAGACACAAACGTGGCATTGTTTTCTTGCTTTATAATCTTTTGTATCCATCATAAATTCTGACTTCACTAAATACTTCAAAATATACCTTCGCGTCTAAACCTTAAAGAAAATAATATGCTAAACAAGGAATAATGAAAACAATTGAAAGAATGGGACTAACTGATGGTGTCATGCTACTAGTCTGAGGATCTGGCAGAAGTTGAAGAGAGCAGATAGGTCCAACGGAATAGAGTTGAGAACAAAACAATATCTCAATAATACGACTAATAATACTCGATCACTGGTTAGGCGTTACAACATTCCTCGATTAATCTCAAGCGTTTGGTCTAAATCTTATTTATACGTGATAATCCTTTTAACCTTCTTATCCAATACATTAACATAGTTGAAAATCTTGATCGGATTCCAATAAACGAGAAACATCCCAGCGGTGGATAAATACATCCAGTGAATGTACAAAGAGCAGAATGGTTCGATCTCCACAGGGGTAATATAGTGGGTCCGGTACCCTGGACAATCTCTCTCCTTTACGCCTGAGTTCACCGTTTCTTCGGAAAGTAAACACACACCGCGGGACACCCCGTACGCTGGAAATGTAATTTACAAGAAAAAAGAAATTCGTTTCAAATGAAGACCACCCTGAGAATGAGACGAAGACCTGTAGAGTTACCCCCGCTTGCTGGTCTTTAGATTCGATTTTAGAGTCAAAAGAATAATTTGTACCATGTAGTTATTGATAATTATCAGTTAATAACTATCTAATACATTAAGAAATGCTTATTTTTTGAGACGTATGATTGACAAGCTCATCGTCAAATAGAACGAAATGAACAGAATGGAGACAGTTCAGTACTACAATAATCTTCATTGTAAATACCATGTGAAGACAATTCACAAAACACACCAGCTCAGTTTACTCGAGCTGATATTATACTGCTAATAATTAATACCAACTTACTTCACACTTTATCACTGAAGTTCTAATGGTACGAGTAAGTTACTGTGGCTGACTATTACCATTAGTGTGCAAATATATTCCAGATAAACTAAGAGAGGCACTAGATTACCCTTGCACTAGTGTTGGAAAATATTCAGCCAACTCATCAGTGGCGAAGAGTTATTGGCTTCTGGATTTGAGGACAAGTACAAGAGTTAAGAATGGAGACACTAGTCACTGCACCTAATGCTGTGGATTTGAATTGAAATCATTTTAAATAAAGAAAAAGGCCAAACGTTAGAATCCGGAAAGGGAGGAACAAATACAAGGTGTAAACACAAACAAGAACTCCTCTACTATAAAGTAGTAATTAATTACCCAATTAGACCGTTATTTTTTAGATTTGAATGAAAATTTTACGCCACTGTGGCGTATTATGACGGTAAAATACTGCACACAGATATGCAAACAGTTCTTTGGAGGGAATGTATTAATTTTCCTTCTTTACCTCACGAACATTTTCTGTGTGCAGTTTCCTTATTCCGGAAAATATTTAAATATTAATTATTGTGTTGGGAATATGACGGCTCATGATCCCACGCGTTCGATATTTAATTTGTGAGATAAGCAGTAAGACCAAGGTTTTCGTGAATAGCTGACATGTTAAACTTAGCTATGGGGATTATGCAAGGGTTCGGATAAGCTAAAGCTTGTGATAAAAAATGTAGGGATATGGAAGATGTTAGATGAGTATCATCATACTACCGCTCCTACTTTAAAATGGAAAACCAACTTTTTCCGATGAAACTTTGAGGAGGTAATCCATGTTGCGACTATCGCATCCAAGTTTGGATCTTATCTGTATAAAGAAACTTTACTGCTACTTCTTTTTCACTCTTGTATAGTTAACATTTTAAAAATGGAAACACCTATGTACGTGTTAATCAATAAATTATATGTTGCTTGCTGGAAAACATATCAAAAGAAAGAAGAACTCCTGCATCTAATCAATCACATCTGCTGTGATCATCATGAAAATTTCACAGAGATCAGCTCCACGGAACAAAAAGCATAGCGAAACATGAGTGAAGTGAGTACACAATTGTATACAAGTTGTAGGAAGTGTTGCGACCCCGCGCTATCGTATGATAGTAGAATAGTAGTAGGAATAGGGTGTGTGTCAAATCCTACATGAATTAAATTACGACTTGTATTCAGAGAGACAGCTCAAGCGTGACCTTTGGAATTATTTTCTCTGGAATCAGCTGTCCCTCAATTGTCGAGAATGTGATGTACTCACTCTTCGCTCAACATGAGAGCGCTGTGAGCTTTGGTTCGAACTTCTTCGAGTAGGTGATGGGTTTTACCTATTAGGAATCCCAGCATACCTGTAAAACTGATCCGAAGGACACAGTTCAGTAGAACTTATCAATAAAATTTCACCTTGAAAATAGTAGAAAAAAAGCATTTGTGAATCAGTTCAAATTGACTTTTCTATTGATGTGCGATCCTTTTGTAACAATGTGTCAAAGTATGATATTCCCCAATCATATCAAACATTTGTCATTATTGTAAAAATTTCCAATCAGTTTTTTATAAACTGGTTTGTTGTGTATATTTCAGACACAAAACCGTTTTCATTGTTTGATCTTTTACTTTTGCATTTCATTGTAAAACGGGGCTTTCGAATATTAATATAGTGGTGACCCTATTTTGATTTTTTTTATGTTAATAAAGATTGCAATGGTTCGTTTTTATATTCTTAATCCGAGGCAAAACATTCAGTCAGTCTGCTGACAGATTGTAACATACTATGAATAATAACCATGCCCAGAGTGCTTCTCAAACTTTTAGTCAGTGACTAACAGACTAGCTGAGGATCAATACTAGAAATAAAGAAAAACTGTACCAATATGGAATTTTAGGACGTGAATGGTAAAATAAAATTTCTGAACATGTTCCAACGATTAGTAAAGTAGTAAATTATTATGAACAAAGGTCTGTTATTGAAAACAGCTGACAACATTGGATATGAACTTCTAGGATTCCTATACTGACTCTGTCTCTATTTAGACAAGAAAAAAGACAATGACAACTAACTAGCTTGGCTGCCTCGTTTGAAATTAAAATGAAGGCAAATCTCTTCAATAACATTAGAATATTCTCATGATCATTCAACTTAGTCAAGGGGGGTAATTACGAACGATTTTGAGCTACATTTTATAAACATATCTGTAACCCTGAGTTGCTTTTGTAAAATCCATGTCTTGTGATTTTTTTTTGGTATATAGACTTATTTAGCATTCTAATGGTTTATAATAATTATTTTTATGCATACTGTAGTATCTGTTTAGTGGTGTTCTTATTTACCCCCGCCTGTTCGCATTTACCCCCGCCTGACGGGGTAAATGCGAACACATTATCCAATATTAAAAACGAACTTTTTAATGGCAATATGTGCTTTTTATGTACAAATAATACACCAAAATTGTACTTTGTGTCTTTAGCCACCTGTATGACAATATGCAAAGTTTATGGAAGCACAGGATAGTGGTTTGAATCCTAACCACGAAGGCAGTCAGCTCTTATCAAATTGGGTATCTCTGTCTTGCAAATAATAGTAATAATAATAATTTCGTGTCCGTGAGATAGGTATAGATACCTAAATCACGGTGGTGAGAGGATTATATGGACGCCCAGATCCAATGTCTAGGCTCCTTTCATGTCCATTGATTCTATTTGGTTTTAACATCCTGACTTGAGGTAGACAGGACGGGGGTTTCACCCCCCATTCGCTGGGAATCATACCAGCTACCCACATTAACCTCACCCAGCCTGGGTGGGGCCGGAATCGCCAGCCTCACATGTTCGGAGGGGACAGAATTTTCTGTGCGAAAAGTCTGCTCCAACCGGGAATCGAACTAAGGATCTCTGGACTACGGGCAGTAGTCACAAAACCCTTACGCCACGGAGGCTGGTAATAAAAGTATAATAATAGTATTAGTTAATTATGAGAGCTTTTGAAAGGTGTTTTATATATTTTTTTAATTTTTTTTTTACAGATTTTGGTCTTATCAATAGTTTCTAGGTCATTGTCAATCTGAGATTTGTCTTCTTCTACCTTCATTTTTTTCTTCTTTTTTGAAACTGTTCCCCCTATATTTCTTTTCGTTTTCTACACTTTCATTTTTCTTCCTTTCTTTTGCTATGTTCAAGTACACAAATACCTTCATTGGGTCCAATACATTAGGGTACTAATATCTTGGTACTTCTTACAACCTCCCAGTATTTCAGGATTTTGAGCCTTACTTTTGGAAAATTCTACTTTGGTTTGCGGAATCTCAAAACACTGCCGTTGCTCTTCTGACAGCCAGGTTGCCATTAAAAACATCTACGATAGCAGATATCATTTGTGCTTCTGTATACAAAGGAGGTGGTTTCTTCATCTTGTAGTTCCGGGCATTCTGAGTGTTTTGATAAATACAAAAAAAGTTATAGGGTAAAACAAACACCCAATATATGCGTTCGTAATTACCCCATAGCAAAAAAATGCGGGGTAATTAAGAACACCCAAAAACTATAGCTTAAAAAATGGTTAAAACAATTATTTTTGTAAAATAATAACCAAAAACATGCTTATCAATAATTAAAAGTAAAATAATGATAAAAATTCAAGTAACACTTACCTAAAAAATTGTTTTAAAAAAATCAAAAACTTCAAAAATCAATTTTTTTGATAGATCTATTTTCATTAGCTTACTAACTACAACTGAAAATAAATACTATCGAAAACTTGTGTTCAACCTGTAAAAAAATTGCAAAATGAAACATTGATATGAACTCAAGATTCTAACTATCTTCTCCTATTTAGGAAACAATGAACCACTGGCTTCGTTAAATTAGCCAAATTCTCTTTCATAGAATATCCTCACCCTTACTAGTATGGCAAGTATATGGAAAAAATAAATAAATTTACCATACATGGTAATATGATAAATGGTACCCAGATATTGTACAGAGGTATTTTGTAGGAAGTAGGAGCATGATGAATGATTTTCTTCTAATAGTTTCTAAGTTTCAAACACCAAGAAGCCCATTTAACCAATAAAAATAAATATCATGAAATTAAATAAGGCCACCAAAATATATTCATATAAACTCTTATATTAACACATCTATTCAAGAGAAATTACAAAAAATGAATAATACTGAAAAAGTGAGAACTGAGAATGCAAATGAAGTTTCCTCTTGAAAAAGGTTGATGTTTCTTCAGTCACTTAACCAACAAATGCTTTAACAAACTCTCTCTTATATCTTGTTTTAAACTAGACATGGACTCACAGCATTGCAAGGATGACACATGAGGGAATGATGAAATGGGTAGCTCATCTAATGGAGTTTACATGTCCCATCATCTTCACATATGATAATCATAAAATATAAAACTTGTTATCAACATCTACGTTAACTGACTTACCACTTTCCTCTCACAATCTCAACCAACTAGGCAAGTGTTTTTCATTTTCAAGTATTTTGTTCTCTTATCAAAATACAGAAAACAAGAGCTACAACAACTAAGGTCTTTTAAGAATGAAGAAAGAAGAATTACGTACATTAAAAATCATAGGAGGGAAATAATTAAAAACTTAATGAAATACAAGATATGTAGTTTCTACAACCGATATTTTTCTTTCATTTTTGAGAAACCAATTGAAAAGTCTTGTTGCAAGAAATGAAGGAGAATGATGAACTTTATTTGTTGAGACAAAACTATCAATGAAGTCAGACTTTAAAAAAAATTCTGACATTAAATTGATGCACTTTTGGTTTCACCAACAATTTAAAAAGTATCAACTGTTAGAACTTCAATGTAAAACGGGAAAATACTTAACAATCAGAACCAGAAGGTATTATACCTTTAAAAAAATACTGATATATATAGAAACAATACCAGATTACTACATTCAGATGAAAGAAGAAAAAAACTATATGAAGATAATTTATGATCAACTCAATCTAACAAACATGAGACGCAACCATAATAGCAATGGCTGCAATAAGCAATAAACCTGACATAATGGAAGACATTGTAAAAAAATAAAACATTAAAAACAGTTTTGATGTCTTCATATTAATGACAATCATAAATATAAGAAAGAAATAAATCAGGAAATTAAAGAGAGACGAGACCACAAAAATGGATAAGGACAAAGAAAATATCTAATATAGCTTTAATAAGAACAATGTTCCTCTTCCTCAGAGATCAATTAATATTTAAGATAGAATGTGTTTGCACACTTACATTTTTCTATGAGTTGTTTTAATTATGAAAAGAGCTTCAAGATAGCAGTAACTAGATACAGTTAAACAACACGAAGGAAGCATTGCTATATACAGGGTGTCCCACCAAACTTGGACACCTCAAATTACTCGGCCCCTGAAAGAGTTTTTGAAAAATAAAAAAATCTAGGGTACATGTGCTAATTATGCGGTTTAAGTTATGAAATTTTTTTTATACAGGGTGGTTCAAAAGTCAGAAATTGAGGTGTCAACTTTCAATTTTTAAATGGATCGACCTGAATTTTATTTGATAATTTTACTTCTAAATAATTTCTGAGTACTTTTTTAAACAAAAATGTTACATACAGGGTGGTTTTTTTTCGACCAATTTTTTTTCTAAATCTTGAATAACTCAAGTTCGGTTAATTTTTTCGATAACAAGAAAAGAATGTGTTTGTGTAATGAATACATGCACTTTCAATTGGCATCAAAATTTTTTATACAGGGTGGTTCACAAGTGAAAAAATGACTTGATTTTTTTAAAACCGAGTTTTTTTAATATTTTTTATTTAGGATTAATAAATTTCGTCTAATTTTACACATTTTTCGTTAGTCATATCGAAAAACAAAACTAAAGTGTTGTACAGGGTGAGACATAATTTTTTTGTAACACCCTGTATATGGGCAGTCGAAGAGACGCAAAATTAAATATAAAGACTAAATATGCAAGAAAAACTTTGATTTTTAATTAAACTAAAAAGTTATGGTTTTTTAACTAATATTGTCGCATGGACCACCCTGTAGATATTTCCTTAAACTATCATGTAGGTACTCTAAGTTGTATAAAATTCAACGAACACTTCGAATCATGTGGGAAAAACAAGTAAAAAACACGAATTTGAAGCCATTTTCAGTTTGGTGTCCACACTGAATGATTTTAAAACTTGATATAAAAAGTAGGTAGGTGTAGACACAAAATTGAGCATGACTTTTTGAATTAATTTTTTTTCTTTCAGATTTGGACTCCTCGTTGAATTTTAGACAGTTTCGACTACCCATATGATGGTTTAAGAAAATATCTACAGGGTGGTTAGTTAAAATATTGGTTAAAACACCATAACTTTTTAGTTTAATTAAAAATCAAAGTTTTTCTTGCATATTTAGTCTTTATATTTAATTTTGCGTCTCTTTGACTGCCCATATACAGGGTGTTCCAAAAAAATTATGTCTCACCCTGTACAACACTTTAGTTTTGTTTTTCGATATGACTAACGAAAAATGTGTAAAATTAGACGAGATTTATTAATCCTAAATAAAAAATTAAAAAAACTCGGTTTTAAAAAAAATCAAGTCATTATTTCACTTGTGAACCACCCTGTATAAAAAATTTTGATGCCAATAAAAAGTGCGTGTATTCATTACACAAACACTCTCTATTCTTGTTATCGAAAAAATTAAAAGAACTTGAGTTATTCGAGATTTAGAAAAAAAATTGGTCGAAAAAAAACCACCCTGTATGTAATATTTTTGTTTAAAAAAGTACTCAGAAATCATTTAGAAGTAAAATTATCAAATAAAATTCAGGTCGATCCATTTAAAAATCGAAAGTTGACACCTCAATTTCTGACTTTTGAACCACCCTGTATAAAAAAAATTTCATAACTTAAACCGCATAATTAGCACATGTACCCTAGATTTTTTTATTTTTCAAAAACTCTTTCAGGGGCCGAGTAATTTGAGGTGTCCAAGTTTGGTGGGACACCCTGTATATAAAAAAAAAAACATGAAAAGGAAAATAATGCAAAACTATTGAGATACTAAAAGTAATAAAACTAAAAACATTAACTTAATTGTTATTATTATTAGTACTAAGACCCTTCTTAAGAATCATTAATATAATAAGGGACACGCCGTTGTCTTCTAGTTGGGATTATAACTGATCTAACAGGTTGATCAAATAACAATGTCGTATTTTTTGTAAGTCAATATTTAAAGCCGCCATCCATCAGTAAATCAATGCTGGTGGAAAATATTTGCCCTCCTGTCAATATTCATTTTACAATCAGGACACCTAGATTACATACAGGATATAAATAATAAGAAACAAACGACACAAGGCCGCGTCTACACAAACCTATATTGACCGTCCACTCATAACTTAAAAATAATTTGAAGTCAGTCTTTCAGTCCATGGAGTCATAAAAATAGGTTGGAAATTAATTAATCTCCTCTCGTTTGGTATATTCTCCATCTTTGTCAAGCACATGTGCTCGTTAATGGTTCTTCCTTTCCACTAATGAACTTCACTACACATATTTTGAGGAGAGTTAATAATATCATCACCCGAAAATCATGATCAAAATCGATTAAAACTGAATTTTGAACTCCAGGGACGAAATATAGATTTGAAACTGAAGAAAACTTGCATTGATAACATTGGTGTAAAGAAATTAATCCGAGGTATATTATTATATTATTTCGTAGATATTTATTATGTCATGGATGAAAGTCACAAATAAGCATGTCTTGCGTTTTTACATGCAATTTTGGTGGAAGAAGTGCTAGGCAGCACAAGTAGTATTTCCTAGAAACCCAACTTTGGACATGGACATTTGACAATATTGCTACAAGAGCTCTGCAGAATTATTTGGATTCATCTGTATATGAGGCAGAAGAGCCATCTTTTTAAAAAGATAATGATGCAGAAGTCACTGGGTACAGACAAGCCTGACTTCACGCCTGCCCTGGGTCTCCTCCTATTGATTCTCATTAGTAGCTATCAACATCCATGCAGATTAACTCCTAAACAGCGGTCCCATTCAATACTTGATCCACAACCACAATACCTACACATGGCAACATTTTCTTTACTTTCACTATACATCGCTACACTTTCATTGAAGAGAGTATCGGCTTCTGTGAGACGTGCCTTTATGTCAGGCTACCTCAGGTCGTTGATTTATGATAGGAGAGATATTTTGCTGAACTGATTGACCGGGTATGCTCTTTACATCAAGGTCATGAGTGTTAAAGAACTTTATGTAGATAAGGGCTATACTATGTGAACCTAGCTGATAAAATATGTAGAGCCTCTACACTTGCACTATCTTCAAGTTAGTTTTAGTTCCGCAGAATGATTTGAATTGGCCTGCAATAGTGCAGCGAGATATAGGATAGTGCATTGGATTAGCATAATCATTACAGATAGACACGTTCACTTGATAAACCCGACAAAAGCATGTAAGAAATGTAACTCAAGTTGGTGAGATAGACGTTGATAAAAAGTTACATTCAAGTTCGATAGCTAAGCAGCACGATGATGTAATGGATAGTTTTAATTATGTTGCATGAGTAAAAAGAATATCTATTAAGATATCTTGAAAATGCTGTTACAGAATATATTTCGATTAAGAGAAAAATTATGCACTTATTTTTTATACCTACTTTGGTATTTAAAATTAATATTGGCACACTGGAGTGGAGCATGGTAAAATATTTAAAGAAATTCAAGACAGCATAAAGAATACTACTCAACTGTGTACGTATAGAATGAATTATAAATCCATGCTGTGATTCAATAGTTCAAAACTAAAATGTCGATTAAAACAACGTTAAATAAGTACCAATTCAGAGAATGGCATCACCATCAAAAAATTCACGTCAGCATTTTAGGACAAAATGTCTAACCCTATGAGCTTTTAAAATGTCTGTCCTCTTGTAACTGACTTTTTGAAACTCATTTTAGAAGGAATAAAATTTTCCTTGTAAATTTCCCAGTAAAAGTCCTGATAACAAATCCAGGCAGGCAGTTTACATACTACCTACAATGCTGAGCATACTATCGTGTGAATAATAATATCTGTTTACAAAGAGGAAAGTAATGTTTTCGGTAATGTAACCTGTGACATGCGAGCCCATTAATTACAATTATGTTTGTTTTTGGGTTACGGGCTGCCTGTGCCATATGTATGTAAGTTGAGGGCGCGCGAATTCTCTAGACAACATATCCATGTTTCCAATGATAACATTCAATATGTCAATGAACTGAAAATATTGTATTTGAGAAAAATAAATATATGAAAATGAGAATTGTTTCATAATATTATTCAACGGCAAAATGGATTTAATAAAATTAATATTGATCTAAAGAAGACAGAATGTTGTCGACAAATAATGCATGGACAATCTTTTTGTAATTTAATAATTTTATTATGTAGTTCCAATATACCTAATCAAATCGAATCTACTCGTTATCACTCTCAGTACTCCAGGGGACTCTCACTTTAATACCAAGTAGGTAAATGAAATTAATTATTTATACGAGTAGAACAACAAAGTTCTTTTCTACAGCCGTCCCTGACAGCTATGGGCTACCAGAATCTAATTCTACATGCTAGTGTTGGTAAATTTATATCACGACAGATATTGAATTAAAATTTGTTGTAACACGAATTTATGTTGTTTACACTGTAAAATGATTTAGTGTGTGGGAACAGTGCATTATATTTACAATAATTACGTACCTACTATGACAAAACTAAAATAAACATTGCATACATAACATACATTATGTGCCACAAAGTTTTTGTTAAAGTTTCCTGTATAAATATTTTTAATATAGGCTTGATTCATGGGATATGGATTCTACATAGTTATGTTAGGAGGGATACTCGTGAAATATTTTTTTTTTTTTTAAATATATATCAGTAATCATGAAACCCTAACCCACATGAAGTCCAAGATGAATATGTAGAAGTAGGTCTACAAATAGGGAAATGGAAAAATAATCAGCGTAAATGACAGAAAATATTTCAATAATCTTATATATACACAACCTCTTTGAAATACAATTTCAGGTCATTCTACTCAATTTGTCATGTATAAGTATGATATACATACATACATACATGAATGAATGAATGCTAGTCACACATAGAGTAAGCGAATATTCCTTACGTGGAGAGGAGGCACTTCTAGACTCAAAGCTATTTCCCAGAGCACATTCATATGTCAGATATAGCAACAGAACATTACAAAGAGAACATGAATAAAAGTTAAAATGCAAAAGTTATGAAAAAGTATCAAACGTATGAGTTATGTTTTGATCAGGGTATTCGTTGAGGGGACTTGGGAATCAAGGGATAGAGAAAATAAATCCTATATAAATATCTGAAATTAAACAAATAAATAAATGGTCGTCCAATAATAAAATTGACAGATCAATATTAGAATTACGTGAATTAATAAACAAACAATTTTTTTTGGACAATATAAAATTTGTGCCTATGAATAACGAAAAAATTCCCACTTTTCCATGAATCGGACCTGTTCCTTGTGTAAGAATATGAAGAACTTGAAGGTGGATTTGAATTTTTTAACAATAGTTCATATTTCTGTTGTATTTTCAAGACGTTTACAAGCTAGGAAAAGGGAAGAAATGGAGATGAGAAGTAAAGTTTAAATATATAAATGGGTCTCTTGAGGTAATAATTTAAAGAAATAAGTCAACACGTCAAGAAGGTAATGGAAAAAAGAGAGAGAAAATGAAATGGAAACAGCAAAGATTGTATTGGGATCATACACCATATCTCTCAGGATAGGAGAAAATGTAATAAACAAATAAGACGAAGAAGAACATCTGGGAAATGAAAACCCCGGGTTTGGCAGAAATACAAACCAGATGATATATGTATGTGAAATAATGAAAGTTATGCAATAGACATAGGTACCTAGTTTGCCAAATAAGATGAGAAATAATCAAGATGATAGTGTGAAGAAATGCACGATATTTAATACCTATAAAATTAAAATTTCAAATTGTATTAAGTGAACACCGTTTTCATAAATATTAGAACATTCTGAAATTAATTTCAATTTGATTTTCCATCTTACCAGGTCATGCATTGTGATTTCCAGTATTTGATAAATTATAACGTTTTCTTATTTCACTTTTACATTTCTATATAAATTTAATTGACGTTATATCTGTGGACGATATCGTGTGATGATAAGTTAATTAATATCTCTGGCATATCTTCCAGACAGGAGTCTAATGTGAGGCTCTTGGATGTGGATTAATAATTAGTTGTGAGTGCTCGCATACCTACCTTTAATACCTAATGTATTGCTTCTCTAGAATATATCTTCATAATAGATGTATTATTAGATAGATCCACATTTGCGCTCATGCTATCTTTTATCTTGAATCATGATCTGGTCGTGTCTGAGCGGACAATTATGACTGATTAGAATAAGAAATAGTTTCGGGCTCTATGATCCACCAATCCCAAATGACGAACAGGAATTCCAAGTTGAATTCAATCAATAGACAGTCCGTCTCCTAACGAACTCTACCTTGGGAGCAGAAATCATATTCGATGACTCATCGTTTTAAAGTGGACTTTCAGAATGCCTATGAGGAATATACAGGGTTCAGGTTCAGAATATGTGTTTTTATCTGGTTTTCAAATCAACTACATACATTGAAGAAGAAAAAATAATAAAAAGATCCTTTAAATATTAATTCCATTTTGGGTTATTGTCTCGTAGTATAAGTATAGTAAATTTAGAACTCCCAATTTTCGTCGTGAATTTCACATTCAATAGGTTTCATCTCTTCCACCTTGTATAGAATATACTCTTCCTAAAGTGGATATATGCTGTAATGATTCTATTCCTTTGCTTGGATTCTCTCTATAGTCTCTTGTTCTCCTGGGTCCACTCAACTTACAACTTACAACCAAGCTGTGTTCCTGAAGGTTCAGGTTCGATATCTGGAGTCACTTCTCAGAGGTGGTACAAGTTGTCTTTTCTACTTTTTAATACTAGTGTCTCTGCCAAGAGATACATCTTGGCTGTTCTGTAATAGACGTTGATATACAGGGTGGCAAGTCTGTAGACAACCTGATCCTTACTCTTTACATCAACAGGGAATGTGAAATCCAGCAATTGCCAGGTATTTGATCGACTCATACATGAGGTCTACTTATATCTTTAACTGAATGGGGTGTATCAAAGAACTTGTATATATTTTCGTTGAATAAACGCTTTAAGATAAAGTGCATGCAATTTCTTTGATATTCAATTTAATAACAGGAAACATTAATAAAAAATTTAAGTAGTACTTTTGGTTTGAGTAAACCATTTTTACTTAGAGCTAAAATAAGATACTTTGAAAATTAATGGAATTTCAACATATTATGGCCCTGCGTTGTATGAACAGTATGAACCTCCTACATAAAATACAAATAACCCGGTTTTTATAGCCTTTTATGCTAAAAATCGAAGTTTTTTTTCAAGTTAATAAATTTTAGTAGCATTGTAATCTTATACATGAAAATGATGTGTGCTTGGATCTACGGGAACAACGGCCAGCACCCTGTAAAATCATTACAAAATGACGAGAAAGGAATAAAAAGTTTCATCTCTCAAAAAATCTTGGCAAGCAATCTTTTTTCTCTTTTATATTTTCTTTAAAGATTATAATAACTTGCTTTAAGTTCTTTGACAAAGCAAGCAAGCTGAGTATGTATACGAGTATTTTATTGAATGCCAGCCCATAATGTAAATCCCAGGATAAACAACGAATACAATACAAAATATCATAGCAGGCACCTAAGTGTTCAATATAGTGTAGCATATACCTAAGCGCATACTAACTAATACCATGGTAAAATGTTTAATATCTTTATTTATTGCACTCACATCAAGCGAGCTATTAATGCGTACCTAACTTTCAAGCCTTGGCAATATTGAGGGGTTTAAAACAAGATACTTACTAGCTTTAAAATTAGCATTTGTTAGTTACATTTTACCCCATTTTCCTAAAATATTAAGGGTAAATATTTCTTATTGTTATCAATGTAAAAATAATATTCATTAACAAAATCAAGAGTTGATTTGTAAAATAGACTGAAAAAATAAAATAAAAATCATTGAGCTCGTATCCGCATAAATCTTCAGTCACTCAGATATGCGCGTAGGAAATTAATTAGCAGCACCTTTAGACCATTACCACATGTCAGACAAGATCGACTTGTCTTTTCTCATGCTAAAATGATAATTTGGTGAACACAATTGTCAAGTGTGCTTCAACCAAGTGAACTGAACTGAAAACAATTGACGGTCTAATTCTAATGAATGAATAATTAGTCCAAGTCAGAGGTGACGCGAGGACAAGACCATTAGACGGAAAGAACTGAGCGCTTTAGAAATTGGCAGAGTGAACAAAAAGATATTTCAAAGCGTACCGAACAAACGTTCACTTTAATTACAAGGGTTATTCCAGCAATCAAATGTTGACCCATATGTCAGACTTTGATTGGTAGAAGAGAAAGGAATTTGATATTCCCGAAAATAAGAAAAAGCTGAAATCATTTTTACAACCTCAAGCAATTTTACGTATCTGTACTTTTGTTCCATTGTGCCTTATACGTCTACTGTTCGTGAAATGTACACCAAACTCTCTTATTGTTGGCACAGATGAGGCTACTTGTCTTAGGAGAGGACATTTGCAACTGAATAGTCATGTAAATGACGACCAAAATAAAAGTGGTTAGGCACGCTTGTCGTCTGCATTCTGTAGGTTGGTTTTGTTCCACTTGCTTTAGGTAGGTATTCACTGTTGCACAAAATTTGGTTCCACTGACACGAAATAATTATGTTTTATCAATTTAATTGATTGCGATAGGTATAGTCGGAATTAAAAATTTGGGAATCAATTAATGATCTGTTCTATGGATCATTGATGGTCATGAGTTCATACTCTATGAATGAGTCCTTCTGATCAAAACAGATCTTACCCCAGTGTACATTCACGCCTTGATAATCCATGTATAATATATCAATAGAAACATGGAAGAATACTTGCCACAGAATATGTGCGAGTGTGCGAGCATGGACCATGTAAAATGCGATCAAGCCACATTCTTCGTAAGGTTCCAAAATGAAGCCAACAATCATGTGTGTCTTCTTCCTATGTGTACAATACATTCATTCAAGAAAACACCTTGAAAAACTTGAGGAGAACTCTCGTCATATTCTTTTCAGAAGGATAAAAAATCAAACCTCTAAAGAATGCAGACAGATTTGTGTTGTGTATAGGAAAAAGCGAGGAGGTGTATTGTGTATTGTGTGTGAACTACCAATGTGCCGCGGGCAATATAGAAACTGTCCCCATTCTCCTCTCTATCTCTGCTCCCTCCTGGATCTAATGATTCTTATGAGCATCTTGGATGCCTTGGAGCGAGGCTTTAACAAGATTATCAGAATTCATTACGATATTTTGAACGGTCTTCTGGAATCTTGTAAAAAACACAACTCTGATGTAACTATTAGATACACTGTCATCTCTACCACTAAATCATCGAAATTCATGAGCTCCAGATAACTGTCAACCGAGTAAGAAAACACAACATTTTCGAAACCTTTTCATAAAAGCTTGCTGTCTTCGTTTCCGCAGTTACAAATTTCCTCGTCTCTGCTTAATGAGTCATGAAGAAATGTAAATTTTCTGCTGACTAATCATTCTCAATCAATTTCATGGCAGCGCTCAGTCTACTCCAAACACAATACCTCCACATAAAGAATTTATTACTAGCGTGAGATCTGAAACACATGTCCAGTAATTTCCTAATCACCCTGTTGTGGTAAATCCAAAATAAAAAGATAATTTAATGGGTTTCCACCCTTTCCTTACACCCTGTAATTACTATCCAGTAGACTTCACAGCAACACACATGTCAATTCACATATAATTGGATAATCATAGTTCTTTTTCTTTTGCCTTTGTGGTTAAGCATTTATGCTGTTATTTTTTGTATCGTGCTTAGGCTTAGGTCGGGTTCACTTTAACCCGTTAACGACATTTTCATTGAATGGACTATGCGTGTGCGGGCGGAGTGTCATAATGATGGGCTTTTGACAGTTGCCCTTCTGTGAAATATAAATGGGACGCACCGTTCTCATCGTCATTTAGAAAGTATCAATGCAAAATGAGGTATTAAAACCAAAATAGTGGATTTTAAGAGTTGAATTTTTACTTGCCGTTTATGTTCTACATTTGGTTGCTCACCAGCTAGTCTCGTGTGAGTGCTAAAACAAGCCATTAACTGTAGATGGTATCAAGACTACCATCAAAATTCAAATTAGCACAGAATTTTCAAAGTGCAATCAGTAGACCAGCAATAATATACGTCTTTGTCTGGGTTCTGTGTTAAACATTGGGTGTACACTGTACATATCTTGCATTTTCAACAATAACAGAACGAGTTAAGACAAAATACCGTTCCGGATATAACTGAATTTGGGTAAGTGATCCTAATTTCATAATGATATTAAGATGAAATTGAGGTAAGCATGATGAGCGCTTCTTTGTGTTGGATCATTTTGTTGAGCTATTAAGTCATAATTTGGGGTGCTTAGCTATTCTTGGTTAAAGGGTTGTGGGTTTGAGAGGGATACGTACTTACGTACTTTCATGAGCTTCATTAAGAAATTTCAACAGCCACAGGAGATGATTTGGTAAGCTTTGGAAAGTATTTTCAGTAAAATGGGCACTGCCCTCAACTCATTAAAAGACCTATATTTGTACATTTGTACAAATATAGGTCGACAGAGAATATCAACAAAACTTCCTATACTTTTTTTCCAATTCTATCAATTCAACACGAGTTCTGCTCCAGTCTAGATCTACATCGCACATTGATGTGAGGACCCTCTCTGTTCTGCACTTGGGCATATCAAAGCAGTGAATGCAGATTGAAGAGTAAAGAGACATTTATTTAAATAAGAAGAGGAGTCTGGATCCGGCAAAGAAGGAGGGGGTTATTCAAAACTAAAGAGTTAACCGGAAGTTTGATTGCTCATTGCAAGATCCGAACACCTGGTACTCGAGGCTAAGAGTCTTCTTACAAGAATTCATGAACGTCTAAGAAAATAAGAACTCATTAAATATGTACAGTTGGAATTGTAAGAACAAGCGTCAAATTAATCAAATGAAATTAATGAAACTGCATTCCAGGTTGGAGGAGTGAATTGTTTCTAGCGAGTGAAGTCTTCTATCATAGCGTTAGTATGTACAGGTTGTTCAGTATGTAGAGTGTAGAGTTGTAGACTGTTGATTTTTGGTATAATATATGAGAAATCCTTTCCAGGTCTTTGTATGTACCCTATTTCCATTCATAATATAACACATGTACTACGCGTATTGTAGACCAAAGAGATTATATGATAAATTTGTATTATGTATCAGTTGAATATGTGAGATTGATTAAAGTTAGTGCATTGATCAGTGAAATGATTAGCGCGATACTGAAGATCGGAATTTTCCATACGAGCCCTAACACGACTTGTTTGTCTGTTTTCCTTCTAGAAGATCCAGTTTTCATGAAAACTAAGAAAATATCAACTCAAAATCTTCAGAAAGACCGTGAAGAATCCAATGAATCATACAGGTATTCAATTGAAAATTTCCAGAAGTGTTTTCTTCATTTTACTGAGCAGAATCGTTCCAACTGGAATTGTATAGAAGAGAATTGCTATTGTCACTTTGTAACGAGGAGTCTACATGGAGTAGCTAACAATAACGGTACAGTAATGTGGCATATCACAATAGCAGAGTTGCCTATGTGTCTATAAAGTGAACACATGTGAGGAATCTCGCAGGCTGAGAGTGACAAGTTCTGCTACACGTGTGGGAAACACAGCTTGAGTTGCCCAGGAAAACTGTTTGGTTTGCAGAGGTGAATATTTTCTCCTTCGAGGAGGATAGGTACATCAGTAGTAATATTACAATTCTAAGGGTAGAGTTTACAGTTTAACAATGAAATGACGCCTATTATTATCGTCTTGTAAAAAAAAGAATTCCAAATGTTTGAGAGAGTATAGATAGCTCCAAAACTCCTTGTCTTCAAATCTGAAAGAACGAAACATCCCACTAAATTTGAAACCATGGAGCAGCAGTGAGTCCCCTTGTTAATCGAATCACTCCAAGTCTCGCATATTCACAGATCTGAGTGCACAATCTAGTGTCCTCAGCACAGCAGGGAATTCAGAGCAGTTTTAATTGAATCAAATACGACTCATCAACCCCACACTTCAGATAAAAAATTACACACATCTTCTCTCTCTACTTAACGTTTCCATCATAATTTTATTAAATAACAAAAATCAATTTAAGTGATTTGAAATGTTACTTCGTGTGGAGGGCTGAAAATTGAATAATTTGCAACATTTCCTTTTTCTCCTCCTGCCGTATGCTTGACTTTTATTCGATTTCCTCTCTTGCAGTTTCGTTCTCATTGAATTTGAAACCGAGTTATTCCTAACGGAGTAATTCTCCAGGGTGACAACGCAACGGCTGGAGAAGGGGAGTCAGCACTTCCCTGGGAAACTAACTGAGCTTTTATTAGATAAACTGGGTCAGTCAACTTTCTAAAACAGCTGATGAATGGGGGGGCTGAAGATGGGAAATCAGCAATTCCCTTGAAAATTGTTAAACTTGGACAGTTATTATTCTCTAACAGTTGTTGAAAAGTTGAATGTTGTCAAATTAGTTAGTTGGTCGCCTTATAATTATTGTTTATTATAGCTTCATTTATGAGAAGAGAGAAGTTTAGTTAATTTGATTAAAAATAATGAAGGAAATAGTCGTGTTTTGTGGTTTGATAACCTTCAATAAGCATGGCCTAGTCCTAACACATAAACACGCAACTCTTCAAGAACTAAAACCATTTCTTTAAAGTTAAAACCAATTGGTCTGTCATGGCTGTGGTGTGTTGACCATTTCGCAGTTGACATTAGTTTGTGCAATGAGAATCACAAGATAAGATCCATAACGACACTCGCACTGTCTTCTTCCCATGGTTTCTATCAAACTATGTATGGGTGCATGACACTGCATATTGCATCCATGTTGCCATGACAACAAGGACTGCGTCCTCACCAAGTCGTAAAGTGTCCTATAGTACTCTGGTCTCGAGTTCTATCTTGATGTAAGAGATAGGCACCTGCTACTCACGGCAGGGGCTCTGTCCATCAGACTGGGGCTGCGGGGGGCGCCCTGCCTAGCAATGACCCACACACATCACACAGTATAAACATGAACAGCAAGGCATTCTTGTACAGAATACTTCTTGGGATACTGAATAGACTCTCAAAGGGCTCTATTGTCGTCTTTTTAAAAATAGTTTTTAAACGTATTTTCGAACTTCTTTTTCGACCAATAGGAGCCAAAAAGATCTAATATTATTGACACCAATCAATGAGAAATAGAAATGTAAACAAAAGAATAGTATAAAGCTATAGAAGGAAAGAAGTATTCACTGTTCCTATGGTTCTACGGCTCTAATAAATACACTAAGGTCCATATGACTTTAGCAGTAGCACAGCTGATATCACAGCGAGATACGAAAACATAAAGTCCAGCACGTCACACTGATGCTAATGGTAATATTATGCTGACAACATGATCATGAGCTCCGTTATGACAAGATCAATCATACGACGAGATGACAAGTCAAGGTCACAGAGATGGACATGGGACATTATTGTCACTTGTGGGAGACTGATATGATCTACTGACTTGGTTTATATTATCTGCTGAGATCTCATTCAGGATTCAGGTGGTCGCCCCTTACAGAGTCTTGAGCTTTTGCTCTGATAATTGTGATATTGCTTCTAATGAGAGTGACCGTTACGCCAGCCTCCGTGGCGTAACGGTTGTGACTACTGCCCGTAGTCCAGAGATCCCGAGTTCGATACTCGGTGAGAGGAGACTTTTCGAAGAAAATTCTGTTCCCTTCAAACACATGAGGCTCGTATTTCTGGCCCTACTCAGGCTGGGTGAGGTTATATGGGTAGCTGGTATGATTCCCAGCGAATGGTGGGTAATACCTCCGTCCTGATTAGGACGTTAAAACCAAATGGAATCGTTGGCGTTAGGAAGGACATCAAGCCATAAAAAAATGTGCTCCATCCTACCCACCTCAACCATGAAGTTGAACAATGCCGACCCCAAGAGCAACATAAGCTAATATGGGATAAAGGCAAGGGAGATATATGTATATAAGAGTGACATGGTTTACTGATGTGTTCGCTCTTACAGACAAAACAAATTGTTCTGATCTTGCAAATAAATAAGTAGGTATGTGATGGTGCTTTTAACAAGAGAGGAGGAGAAATTCTAGTTTTAAAATAAAGGTAAATAAACAAAGTCCAACAACGAATTGCTATGAGTATTCCAGATGACAGACAGTCCTAAGCCCAATTGCATGATTGCTAATGGACAGATTTAATCATGGACTTGACAAACAATTTTATAGGTAGACAAAATGGCCCATCATGATCACGAATTGATCAGTTTGTTCATTATTGTGCAATCCATAGATAGTCTCACATTATAAAAGTTTCATATTATGTAACAAATTGAATGTCAAACTTTATTAAGGAATTTAAGTTTAAAAAAAAATATTTTTTATACAATTTTTTCTGTTCCCCATTCAGCAAACTTTCAATAATTTATTGGCCTCTGTTGTGCCTCAAGCTTACTAATTTCTTAAACTAATTGTTTTCTACTGTCATAACTTACCATTAGAGAGACATCCGCGGATCATATAACTCTATTATCAAAATAGTCTGCAGGGTCACTTACCTGGAAACACAAAGAATAGAACCAAAGCTTAAAATTAGTTGAAGCTAAAAAATAGAAAAGCAAACACAATTATAAGACTATAATATTAGCTACCAAGATCGAAGATCAATTCTTGATACAGTTATCTAATAAATATATTGCTTTTTATGAGCATATCGAACATATTGATGATTATTAAAATAATTAAGAAATTACTTGACATGATTAAGAAGTCCTACTTGATTTCATTTGGGACCTACAGTTCAATCAAAATACATATTATATTGAAATAAAGGTGATCAAACCAGAATTTTTGGCTAAGTCATGTACTGAGGCGAGAAGATAAAATAACAAACTACCATGTCCAAGTTCCAGACTTGCTGGGTATAATAAATAACTACTTCTCTTACATAGAAGAAGCTGCTCTGGAGTTCTCAGCATGTTCATTTTCTTTGCTAGGAGTTCTACAAAAGTGAAACATTTCATATCATAAATGGGTCTTTGGGGAGGAAAATAAAAACCCATTTAGATCCTTTAGTGACCAAAACGTAAGCAAAAGCCATTATGGATGCCAATAGATAATAGAGGAAGGGGAGGGTAAGGAAAAGAAAAGCTTTTAGGGCATTCAGAGCGGCGAACAGTGAGGAGAAAGATGCGACGTGGCTTGCTGATGTGATGCTGTAGAGCTCTTCTGAAGAATAAATGTGATAATGCTTTGAATTAAAGTTGAAATGTA
The DNA here is from genome assembly GCA_024516035.1 of Bactericera cockerelli. NCBI lineage: Eukaryota > Metazoa > Arthropoda > Insecta > Hemiptera > Triozidae > Bactericera > Bactericera cockerelli. The sequence goes on from CM044958.1 coordinate 38,020,342, forward strand.
GTGACCCTAGAGTTTTAACATGATTACAACCTAGTAAATATTTTTCAAGAGAACGACCGACGCTCAATTTCATAAAAAGGTAGTCAACAAATACTAATTTGTTTGATAAGAAGCATGTTTAAACCTTTTTAATTTGAGAATCAGAAGGAGTATAAACTTCACAAAATCATCCACGATATTGAAAACGTCAAAAATATTACAAAACAAGAGACTGAAAAAACATAGTTGAAGGATTTAGGCTCTAAAACGACTACCAAGTTACAGTTAAATTCGAAAGTCAATTGTCATCAATCTTCTTCTGAATTTTTCTTCAAAGACTTCATTTTAACCGAGGATGTTCTGAATTATGAACTCCGTGGTTCACCTTCTACGGCTAACTGTCCTGCCTTGACATCGTGCTCAGATAGGAGACTACTGGGGATGTCGCAGTCCTCTCAGCTGAGTTCTCTGCTTCAGATAATTTGTATTTATATCTTTTCCTTCCACGATTGTCTTGCAGCGTCGTCCATTTAGATTCCATAGTTTTCCTTTTTGTCTGAAGGTCGGGGTGACTGAGAGTGAAGGAAGGAAGTCATGGGAGGATTCATCATCGTATGTATCTTGGGGAGGCATTATTGACCCAAGACATTAGGGCGGGCTGGGAGAGAATTGAGAGATTTGGGGAAATAATAAATTGAAATGTGCTTCTACTTTCTCAATAATTGCTTTTATTATTGCGATCCGAAGATAACAGATACCCTGCTGGTACTGGCGTTACAATCACACAGTATTCAAATAGCAGATAAACGGGTTGAGAAAAGTGCCAAGAAATCAGGAATTCCCGGAGGATTAATTAAAATTCAAAGAAAGGAGAACTGTAATTTTCTACCTAAGCAAAATCATGTTTAGGGTGAGATAAAGTTGATATTGAAATTCAGGCAGGAATAAGGAAAGGGCTCAGGGTGAGAGATAAATATATTAAAATTCATAAAGTTATGCTCCTCCATCCTCCATACTTTGATGTACATTATCAAATCATACACAGGATTTTCTCAACGTGGAGGTAGGGGAGGGGAGAGGTACGTCAATGCGTGCACGCTTGCCTTTCATCTTGTCAAATTGGTGAAAAATTAAATAAACACCGCAACGGGAGAGAAAGCTCCAAGGCAGAAGCTCCCCTCTCTCCCTAACCTCCATTGATGTGTTTTGAAATGTTTGTGTGTGTTTTTGAATTGATGTCGAGTAGTTGTGTGGGTTCTGGATGTGATTGTTTTTGGTTTACATCAAGAGCTTTGGGTGAAATTACTTTTCTGTGGACAATGAAGTGAAAGAGGGATGCAAGTATCTCTGAGACCACTTTCTTTTAATTTCTGATAACATTATTCTGATTAATACCTTTAATTAGTGAATCTGCTCAGCTAACTTTTTTCACCATCCATCAATAAGAATTTCACCAAAATAAACAGTATAGTACTTAAAATGGACTTTTTTAAGTTTGATTTTAGATTGTAAAATGAAGCTTGGGTCAATGGAGACTCACTAGGGCCACGTGCTGCCTGTGTGTAATGTCCTGTTCCCCCAGCTGATAGCTGCTCGTGACACTGAGCAATGCCCCCATCCCTGCAGTTATCTATCCATCATTTATTTTCCTCTTCCCTCTCCTTAATGCTTTCATTTGTATATCCAGCTTCCCTTATATTACATTTCTTCTCAAAATATTTGTAGATAGTCTCGTTGTCCCCAATCCCTCTTATTTGTTTGTGTGTTTTCTCCACATGAATGTATTTATTTGAAGAGTGCACAAAGCTGGAAACATGTAAATAGTTTCGCTACACTTCTATTGTGTTTCAGCCAGCTCCGGAGACGTGCGAATTTTCCATGCCAATGAGAAACATTCATCCTGGAAAATTGTTCTTTCCATTCCCATCACAAGAGTGTGAATAATATTTCCTTCAACAAAAGGACCAACGAAACCCTCTTTGGATTATGGATATGTAGATTTATTTAAATAAAACTTGTCCACAACAATAACGAAAATTTTGTTCATAATGTAAATGATGGTGACGATGCGATGGTCCTAATCTGTATAAATCGAAAGTTCTGTAGTATGTCTTTACCTCTAAATGAACAATCATTGCTAATGTGTATCTGAAAAGTCTAGAAACCACAATTACGCATTTCATATTCATTTTTCTACATAAAATTTACATATAAAAAACCTTTTATTTTTTATAGTATTACCTACCTCTACTACTCTTGAATTCATACATCGCTTTTTTATATTTCCTTTTTTTTGCGTTATTTTCTATAACAGTTACGCATACTTACATCTGATGCATTTTTTTAACAATTTAATTTTCACAAGCCTATTATATTATTCATAAGTGCATGCTTGCCATGTTATGAATGTGTCATAAAGATGAATTATTAACCCTATATGTGAATATGTGCTCGTCTTCATTTACAGGGTACAACCAAAATCAGGTCCCCAGTACAAATAGTATTTTTCCTAAAATTGTGAAGAAATAGTAATTCCTGTAACAAGTTATAGAGTGCTAACTGTGTATTATAACTCTTATGAGTAAAAAGATAGTATTCTGTTAACAGGTGACCACGGTGACAGATGGAGAAACAATAGGGAAGACAAAACAGGAATATGTAATTGTAAGGCAATGAGATGGTGTATGATCATAATAGGAGGACTTGGTACTTGATAGAAAATACTCTGGAGGTTCCATGAAGGTACAAAATATAAAAAAAGAGCAAAACTGAATTAGATTTTAATGACTACAAAATTCGAAATCCAATAAAGAGAAGTTAGAAGATCCACATTATTCTAGAATCCTGCTCTAGCATATTCCAGCACTACGCACTGCCTGTATGTTCAGTTTTTCATCTTCTTTGCATATTAAAATAAAGACACATTTCCGACCTCCCTCTCCTCCTTCGCCAATCTTGATATGAAATGGAAAAAAATACATCACATACAGGAATGTGAATTTTTCCCACTTCTGAGGATGGCTCAGGGTGTGGTGTTGGGTTTCTCGTGGGTGATAGAAGAGGACTTCGGAAATTTATAGGATAAAACAACTGAAGTTCCAAAAGCCAAAATTTGTATTACACAAAATAGCAGTTATTTTTAAAAAAATTAGCTCTAAAGAAGTATAGGAAAATTAAAAAGTTTGAACCTTTTCTGCAGCTTGTATAGGTAAAGAGGGTAAAGTTCTACAGAAATGATTCGTATGAAAAAATTCAATACAGACCTACGAGTATCACATTTCTAAAATCATTGAGTGCAAATATATTTGAGGAAAAGGACTTAATTTCTTGACAACATCCACCCTTTCTTGGAATGATTTTGTCATCATTCTTTCAAGAGCCGCGACGGAGAACATTCATGTATCATTTCCATTATGTGTAAGTACTCATGTTGAGAGAGTAGGGGGTTCAGCCGAATATGAAATTACAAAATATGAAAGCGGGGGATCCCTATATGTTTTCCTGCTGATATCAGATACAAGGAGTATGATATATAGGATTTTAGAGAAGGCCCAGAAAAGCAAGTACGAGTTGTAGACGATTTCAAATCTTTCTGTCCGCTTGGTGGTCTCTGGTAGAATTGGAGAGGTTGTAGAAAATTACTCTCAAGTCTAAAAAGAATATCTCAATTTCGAGTGAATCAGTCATGTATTTGCCTAGTGGTTTCCGAGATACTCGTGTTTTTACAACTTCAAACTTTAGTTGTACAATTTACTATTATGGATCAAACTTATCAATCTGCACTCACAGTAATCATTCTAATCATTCTGTGGACTTAAAAGCCATGAGCTCAAGGCTCAGGCCACACGTGACCCTGTCACTATCAGGATCACTACACCCCCCTCTTCCATTGAATTCCCACAACCCCCTCCACCAGCACGCTGGGGCAGGGGTTGCTCCTCCACGGTTCTATTGTTTGCATCCCAACGTGGTTCTTTCGCGTCACACGTTTGATTATTGTGGTGACATGGCGCCCCCTTCCACCTCGTGTATAGCTCAATGCCACGGATCTAATCAGCATAGTCAATATTCAAGGTTCCTGACAGATCTAGATCCATGGTAATGACAGCACTGGTGAATGTTTGCTGATTGATTTTTTTGAATAAACTATTTGTGAGATCTTTATAGATCCGTTTTTTGTTGTAAACATTTACCAAGAACAGAAGTATGGTTTTAGACAGTTATACACCCTGTATGAGAAGTTTGCGAATTCGAAAAGGACATTCGCGAGGGTATTTGCATAGAAAACGGTTGTTTACCAAAGTTTTACAAGCAAATTATGCTTTGTTTTACAGCTTTTTTAAAGCTGAGAAGGGGTCGTGAGATAGTTCTCTACCACGTGCTGGAGGTTATACAATGTACCTGATGGTGATGTGTCAATATTGAACTTATTTATTAGTGGTTCTAAATGAGTTGTTTTCAATTGAATGGATTTCATTAAACAGTTTCAATACAAAAAGGGAATTTTAAGCTCTTAACGCATGCATGTTCCTTATGGTGTCTGTGCAATTTTCTGTTGCTTGAACTACAACAATAAGAACCAAGTTCTTTCATTTTTTAATGAATTCTATCATTTACACAATATTTTACTTAATTGCTAGTGCAATATTGATTTATATGCTAGACTAGCCGTTTGCCCGTGCTTTGCAACGGGACTAAATTTCAAATTTACTAAGGCATGGCCGTACTGCTGGACAGCAATGCCTTTTTGAACTTTTTATAATTTTTCTGGACAAAGCGATGGTGGTTTTGGGGGGTCAATTCTGAGACATTTTTTGCTATCTCTTACCTTTTTGGCTAAACAACTCCGGACAAACAAACAAACAAACATAGGTAGGTAGGTAGGTAGGTAGGTAGTCCTTTTTTCTGTTTTATATATAGAGATAAGGTTCATGATTGACTAGAGTTTTCAACTAGGTTTAGCGTTTACGTTCTTCGAGTTCCAGCTTTAGATTTTTACTGAAATAAATATATTTGAGTTTGATATGAAAAAAAATGAAAGGTAGGTACCTGAGGAATTTTACCTCTTTGTTCAAAACTTTTTATAAAAGGATTTTAAGGACAGAAGCAAAGAGGTTTTGTTTGATCAGCTTGCTAGTAGAATATTATGAATATTACACGATGTCTGGAATAGAGGTATTGTGTGCTATGTTCAATACCCACTCCGTGTTTGTATTTATCATTTCAAATATTATTTCTGCGTACCATCACCTGACTATGTTTATTTTACATTGTGTAGGTACAATGGTACAGCCCCAATACTTTACCGTATTATGATTACGTTTGTCAGTAGAAAAGATATGTGGGTAAAATGGTATGTATATCTTTAGGGTTTTCTTCTTTTATCTGAAATTCTAAATTTCAATAGAATACCTACTTAATGTGATGTAAGTATATCTGTTTGTGCAAATTGTTAATAATAAGAATAGATATCTTTGTAGACACATGATAAGCCTTAGAACACATGGACATCGTTTCTTCTAAGACAAAATATAACCCTTTTTTGTCTAATCTCTGTCTGGTATTGGATTAGTAGCATACACTGCATACACGACTCTTTTATTAGATTACTTTTAAATTCTGTTGTCAACTCTATTCCTAGATTTTACGGCTAGCAGATGTTCAAACAAATGATTGTTGCGTTCATAAGGTAAAACTAAACAACATTTAAAAAACTAGGGCTAAGATTTATGCACGCTCAAAAAGACACATTGCATTGTTTTTGATTAAACTGAAATCTTTATCTGGCTGAGAGAAGACACAGAGTTGAAGAAAACGTTGATAAGGTGAAGCATGAACATGGGCCTAGTGAGGTATAGTGTCTTCCCGTAGGAATATCCCCTGCCCTTGGCCTGGGCCCGTATTACCTCGGCCATAAATCACAGGGGCGACAAATTTAATTATCCCTGGAACGCCGCGATAACGCCACCACCCCTCCCCGTCACACCGGCATAAACTTGGGGATTTTTCACCCAAAAAATGAAAACTTTACAGCTTTAACCCCATCTTTTCTCCCTCTTCCCAAGTCAAATTTCTCATATCGTCTTATTTCATCTTCGCTGCATCTTCCATCCCACAGGAAGTTTTACAGTAAGGATTATTTGGGGAAAAATTGAAAGTTCGAAGAACTTCAATCTCGAGATTTTGACCGTAAATTTCACACTACATGTTAGAAGTGGGACTTGGAGTAATGGCACCCAATGCAATATCATGTACGAAACTTTCAACTTCTTATACAATTTTTACACAACTCCACATCAATTGTTAATGCAGTTGTATTTTATACAGTTAGTAGGTATATTTGTAATAAGTACGTATAGAAGTAAATTGACGTAATGGTACTTACAAGTAAATCACATTACTATATATCTACACATAATCGTATTAAACAAGAAGTCCCCAAATGAAGTTTCAAACTTTTTTGATAAAATAAATTGAAGATTCTATTACAAAAATGAAACATATTTAATGTTTGTAATGAATTGACATAAGTTTCATAGTTTTTTTGCATGTCAATTTGTTGATTGATGCACCTGAATTATCAAAAATCAGGACATGTTTGTGCTGATCTCATTAACATTTCAGGGGCCACCAATGCACAATAGAGTTAAATTCCTGTAAATTTATATCCGCATTGCTTTACAAACCACTGCCTTGTGATGGGAGCGTGAGACTTAAGTCAACAATTATAGCTTTATTTTAAGCTTCTTAAAGTTCACCCGCCCCCTTCCCCAAATGCATGAAGCCTATCATGCAACTTAGAGTGGACTCAATTAACCCTCTCACTTTTAGTTACTGTGCTGTGAACTTTTGCTCAACCATATTTATGAAATAGCTACTTTCTGACGTAAGTGCTAAATACTTTATTGATTGATGATTATTTGCATTAGTATGCCTGAGAAACTATTACTAGGCAATGGTGCAATCCAAGTGGGATGGATTGAGAATCAACAAAATGTTGATTGAACAAATGATCACTCTTTAACTTAATAATTTGCAGCTAAAACAGTTGGCTTTTTTATGTTCATTTTCTCATCATCATTTCACCTCTCTAATCATACAAGTAGTAAAATATACACGCTGGGGAACCGTATTTGATTCTTGTGGATGAGTATCAACCCTAGGCTATCGGGCTGTTTAAACCCTTCTCTTCGCAAGCCAACCTGAACCCTGAACCGAACCCAGCACCATTCAAACCCACCACCACACAATATTGAATTTTCTATTCAACATGAAACTCCCCCACAACGCATATTGTTGAGAATTTCAGCAGGCATTGTTTTGAGCCAATTGTCAATTGTACAGCGACAGCATCGCCGGTACCGGAAGTAGAAAGCTTGTAGCGGGTGTGAGGCATTGTGAACGGTCCGTAGTCGAAATATGTCATGGTCACAGGCCGAAAACATTAGATCCATCTGTATTCTGGATAGAACTGTTTTTTTTTTTTTTTTTTTTTTTTTTTTTTTAATCTGATTCTGACGAAATAATGAAATGATGATTAAAACAAATAATGCATAATCAAGCAATCTGTTGATCAAATACGAACTATGTAAATCATGATTTTGAGAATTTTTCTTACAATTCGAACAATGCTTACTGGGCTTTTGTAGGAAAATCTTGTGAACGAAATGTGTACGTATAGTTACGTACAGGTCAGAATCTTTCAGAAAAACAGGTCTGTCTATAGCTTCAATATTTGGCATTTGAAATATCAACTTGGCATCCAATTTGCCCACAACATACATTCGAACATAAATATAATTTCTCCATACAAAAAATACAATCAAAGAATTTTCACAATCTATTCCTCCCTCCTACAAAGTACAGAAGCCTTTACTTTTATTTTATTCAAATTCGTGCGGGGGTGAAAATTCAAACCTATAGAAAAATCCAACCCTTTCTTTCAAATTCATCATTATTCTACCGTTTATACCGAATCGTATTGGATTTTCTTTGTTTAATGGGGTTTTATTGTTATTTCTCTTTTAATACATAAATAATTATATATTCTTTGTGAACATGTAGGTATAAAAACTCTTAATTATTATTTAAGAATCAAAAATATTATGTTTTGTTTTGTAAATAAAGCAAAGCGCGTGTTTTCTATATTTTGTTTTGTGTTTAGCCTCAAGAAGAAGGAACAGTTCGCAGATGAGGATGAGGGGACAGATCACTTGAATCAGCGAAAGCACATCGAATGTAGAGAATGTGAGCGTTGAATAATAAGGGTACCTGATGAGTGAACTAGAAAGTGAAGTCAGTGATACCATATTAGTCATTGTACATTATATAAATTTAACTAGAACAGTATTATACTTTGTTTAAATCCTACAAAACTGTCTAGGAACTGAAAAAGGTGCTACAACTGAAAAAATAAAATAAAACGTCGCTTAAGAAGAGGTACCTCGTAAGTCCGATTTTTGGACTTTTCAGGAGACAGTAAAAACTGATTATAAAGTTGTAGGTAGGTTCAAAAAAAGTAAAAAAATCAGTTGAACCATAAACATATACCTGTTTTATCGATTGAAATTACTATTTTTTTGATAAAACTTGTATTTTTAGGAGATATCGGACTTACGAGGTACCTGCAATAGTTTACGAGGTCTCACCAGAAAATTTCAAAAGCATGTGAGCATTTTTTGTAGAGGTACCTCGTATCTGATTTATTTTACACAATACACATAGTATAACTGATTGGAGATACGAGGTCTCACCAGAAATTTTCTTCAAAACCAAAATATCGATTTACGAGGTAAAACTTTAATCGATTATTGTGACATTTTTTGTATTTGAATGGTCATATGAAACCGATTTTAAAAAAATCGATATTTTTTTCCGATTCCAACGATACCAAAAACGCAATATCGAAAAATTCGGACTTACGAGGTACCTCTTCTTAAGCGACGAAAAGGGACATGAAAATCATCCGCAATATGAAGTATCAGAGCACATATTAATGAACAACTCGACTTGAATAAGATGAGTCTAATATTCAAGACACAAAAAAGACAATGCATGGGGACACTATTACAAGAGTAAAACATCCAGAGATCCGGTGTGGGCAGAATCAGATGAAGTAAGGTGCGGGGACGACTTAATTGAATACAAAATGCATAATTGACATTTGAATTTCCAAATGTGTATTTATATTAATAGAAACCGCCCAGAGAGGCAACGCAACATGCTGATATCTCGCCTGCACATGTTAGCCAGTTTGGCAAATGAAGAAATTATGCAAAAAATATACCTGAAACAACAAATGTAGTTTTGAAACATGCCACCAGGAACGTAGGATGGAAGAGCTACATGTACAATTTTGAACCATCAATATTAAAAGTTCCTTCAGCTGACTTAAACCAACCGCAAAAAGAAATTAAGCAAGAAAAATTGATGCACTACTATACAAAAGATGAAAACATAGAGAATACACTAAAACAAATCTACATTTTAAAAAATAATGGTTTACATTAATGAAAAAGACTGACCATTGAATCATCTTTCTACAGATAAACTACAATATTAAAGTAAATTAAAACGTTAGAAACTAAAAACTGCAGGCAGACGGTATATCAAGGAACAAAAATGTCTGCAAGTATTCTGATAATTGAACAATTGTAAATTATAATTGAACTGGAGTAACAATCTGAAGAAGGCATTCATTCCTTTCTGGGAAATTATGAAATAATTTAGGTACAATGAGTAAAATATTGGGAGGGATGCTGAGCTGAATTGGTTGCATTACAATTTACAACTTGAAACTTACCTTCTAAAGTTCAAGACAAAAGTAAACATTGTGATAGTATGTAATATATTAGTATTAAGCCTATTTCTATGGTAGGAATCAGCAATGAAAAATATCAAAAAAATTAGGTAAGAGCACTCATACAATCTACTTATAACATAATATCAGTTATTAAACCAAGAATAAATAAATGAGAAAAGAAAAGAGGAAATTGAGAAATGTTGGAATCACTTACTTGCTTTTTCAATCTCCTCAAAAGAGTTTCATGGTCAGACTGAAAAAACAAGCAAGTTACAGACAAAAATAGTTCACGAGAATATTAAGAATGAAATAGGTCATTAGTCCAAAACTGTAAATCTATGTATGGGAGGGAAAATTACGTTAAATTCTGGGACAACACATGATAAAGATAGATCAGTAACAAATTAATTTTCACGAAAATCTGAAACCTAACTATACTTAGTTAGAGGGTTATTATTTGAAGGATAGACAATACCAAGCAAGTATTAACAGATGAGAATTTTATGAGATTTCCACAAAATTATTTAAAATAATAAGCAAAGCTAACTTTCGAGGCCAGCATTTCTTGTTTCGTAGACTCAGTCCTTGCCCATACTCCTGATATCATAATCTCAAGAGCTACAAGTTTTCTAGTAAAATTATTATTCATGTTATTCAGGGCATTCGAGCAATCATGGAACAGTGTTACAAAGCCATAGCATTGCTACTTTACTGAATCACCTTGTATAAACGAGAATATTGTTATTTTCTGAAACACACTCTTATAAGATATAATTATGTATAATTATTTTGTTCCTCTATACTAAACAATGCATAAAAATTAATGTTCAAGAAAAACAAAATCATTTAAACTTAACAATTTTATAATTTATTGTTTTAATATGAACTAACCCATTGAGACACGGAATATCAATAGTTTTTTTTATATCAGTCACTCATTTAAACACACAGGTACGCAAAAAAAAAAAATTGTGAAAAATTAAGGAGTATTCATAATACTCTCAAATAAATGAAGTTATTCTAAACGCAAAGGAAAATATGATCGAGCAGAAAAATTCCCAGTTTAATATAGTTTTAAAGATAGGAGAACGTCTCGAATGACCTAGATGTTAATGAGACATTGAGAGAGAAAAAAAAGATGAGACCAAAAGCTTTAGAATGATAAGAAGCAAATAAAAATTACATAATTTTATTAGGAGAAGAGTATAAGAGAAGAACATTAAGTATCAAGTAAAATCAAGGATGGGTTAAAACAAATTTGTGATTATAGTGGACAATCAGCCAATAGTGGGGAACCTGTAGCAAGCGGCCACTAGTGAGCAGACGGTATAATTACATATTTATAATGTATCAAATTATTCTGAATGGCAACCCATGGCTCTCCTCGCAGAGAAAATAATGATGGCAAGGTAAGAACAGCCTGTAATTTACATGGGAAGACTTTGGACTGCTGGTGATGGTAATCATGGGGTAGCCATGATGATAATGGGCGAGTTCTGATTGGATTAAAAAATCATGAACATCAAAATAAAATTATACCCATAGAACAGGCTGGACAGTGTCGAATTCAAATTTGAGGAAAACGAGAAATGCATACAAGCGGAGCAAACAGAAGACGTCGAATAATTCAAACTAAATCCGACGGAAATGAAGAGCAGAGCGACACAAACAAATCTACTCGTCATTCTCATGTAAAATTTTCTCGTTTCGTGTTTTATAAATAAATCATCTCCAATGGAAATGGAGAGGGACGCAGACAAAGAGAACTATTTCGAGAGGAATGTACGGCCGTCGCGGGCGTCATTTCACAGCACAGGTCATTTGGCAACGGCGTCAATTTATATGTGATGTGCCAAATTACGACAACGTCAAGTATAGGATCGTGAACACTAGACGGCTGAAACGAACAACCTAAGGACTTTCCTACTTGTAGAATGGGTATGTTCTGGTTACATCTTAGGTTATTAGAAAAAAAAAGATTGAACTTTCTCACTAGTCAGTCAAATCTTAGAAGAACAAGAAATCACTCCTAAAGAGCTCAGGCCCACCTGGTTTAGACAACATACCTTCCGTTATATTTTGATCTTCTACACTGTCCTTTTTTTTAGTATTCACATGTAAGAAGAATATGTTTGTTATTTTTTCGGATGAGACATCAATCATTCAATGCGTAAATAATACCTGGTTTTACCATCGCGCATCAATAAAAAATAATAAACATTTACTACCTATCTCATCTATTATAATCCACTGTAGATCTAAATTGATGTCGCTTTGATACCAGAAAGAAACATGAGCTCCTCGGTGAGATGTGTGTTCGTTATCTCTACATAGATGTGTAAATAACATACATTGCGAGTACACCATGGCAAGGGACGTAGTGTAATAGAAGATGCATCAGAAAATTATGCTCATGTAACACATAATGTTTTTTACTGGCGTGCTGAAATTTTCTCTAAATTTTTGATTTATGAATTTTCTTATTTTCTGCGCGCCATGAAATTGTTCTCGCGTTTATCTTGTCAGTAAGATAATTTAAAACTTTTCAAGTAGAGCTCTTGGTGTTTCTCTATTTGTGTTGTGTGAGTGATACCGAACACAAAGCATGTAACAGTGTGTAATGCAGCATGCTGTGGCATTAGAAACTGTTTCATGTGACCTATTAACAAATAAAATATGTCACTTTGTCAGCCGTTTAAATTTAGGGTCTTATCATAATCATATTCAGTGATTTTCAAGTAAAAGAGCAAGTGGAGTTAAACTTTGGCTTCAGGTCAATAGCCCACTAGTCAGACACAACTAATGGGATGAAACAATTAAATACATTAGAGAAAAATCAGGCACAGAATTAATTATAATTCCACACAAAAAGAGGCGAAAATCGCAACAGTTTATCCAGATAGGAATTTATAATGGTAATTAAAAAGCGTATACAAAAATGTGTGTTTAATGATATGCAGTGCTTACCTCGTGACTGAGTTGAGACTAAAATGTCAAACCATTCTGAGCAGCTAGCAGCAGCGAGCTCAGAAACAGGTTTGTCAACAAGAACAAGACAAGTGATGGTGAAGAACTCAGAACATCTCCTGAGTTTTGTCAAATCAGTCAGCCACGCTACGAAGCATTTCTCTTCACGAATAGGCTGACTGTATGAACATGTTCACACTTGAATAGTGAGAATAAAATACAGGTAGGATTGAGATATTTTCAAAAAATATTTGCATAGCTTTAGTACAGAGCATCGGATGAACCCTCAATTTCTTAAAACTCCTAATTATTTCACATGACTTTCCTAGAAATGAAAAATCTGCGTGAATGACTATCAAATAAAATATAAAATTAATTTCTCTAACCTTGTATTTCTAAGGGACTCCTTGATTTACTCATGTGCTGAAGGAGCTTCTCTTTCTCTTCTACTCACTGCTTCAAAGTTGCCAATAGTTCTACCATTAAATGTCACTCTGATGTTAACCTATGAAACATCTCTCCAGAACACAAAACTACCTGATGCACTCCTGAGAGTCTCCTACGCGTAGCTGAAGCAAACGTTGTAGATGGTAATAATCCTAATGTAATGGTTTCCAATATACAAAACTCAACATGAACATGTTACAAACAACATGGACAAATACGAGAGGAGATGATAAAGTTTCAATATAATATGCATCTTGTGTAAAGGTTTGCTCAGGCCTCATACAAGGTGAAGCTGAAGGAAATACTAACAGCATTTGCATGTAAGAGTAAATTTTATTGATGTGAGTGTGAGAATTTTGGACAAATTTTTATCATGTAATGGAACCTCAAATGACTCCAGCGAAAGCTTGAAAAAAACTTGTTTCTATCTTTAGTTGTAACAGATAATTTTTCGTAATGAAAAACCATCATTCATTCACTGAGCTATATCATTTCATTGAAGTTCTTTTTTGGTGAAGAAATAATATATCATTTCCATATATTATTTCAACTTCTTTGTTCACCCTATATGTGTCCTACTGATAGGTTACCTATCTTTCTAAAATCACAGTATGACATCTGAGAAAAAGTTCTTGTAATGGTTTGAGAGCCATCAAGTCCAGACCTGGGAGCTTTCAGTTGGAACACAACAGATTAATCATTCACAACAAGAACCGAGGAACCTTCATGATGAGAAGCCAAGAGTAGTCTCTAGCTAGTGTGCAAGTTGGAACCTGGAACACCACATTTTGGGCGAATCCAATAAGAGAAGATTCTGAAAACCACTATAGCGCCCTGGGACGCAATGTACTCCGACTTTGTGAGAACAGAAATGACAACATGACCATCAGAGAAATGAAGAACATTAGGATGCGAGGAGCTCACGCTGGTTTGTAATAATTACAAGAGATGGAATTAAAATAATTTATTAAATTTTTGAATCTTTTAAAATCAAAATGAAAATGGACTATCCTCTTGGGAGGTAAAAACGGAACAAAAATGATTTACAAGACATAGTAGTAATAAAAACAAGTGTACGTCAGAGAAAGGAAAACCAAGATAGGGAAATCTATTCACAATATAAATAATCCCAGTCTAATGTCTAATAGAGCTGATCAGCAAACTACACAGCTCACCTGAATGTGTCCAAATTGAAATAATATCTGTCTTATCATCACACTCTCGACTCGACAGTTCAAAAATAAAAACAAACGCATGTGTTAGCACCATCCCTTCTCGCGGTAAGCTATATCCCAAAATAGCTTCAAACATTTTATTTTAACGTACAAATGTGTGTATGTTTGAGGTTTGAGTGAGTGAGTGAGAGAGAGACGGATGGAATAATGTTTAACACCATCTTGAATGTTGGCATTAACTTGAGGCAATTATTCATACTTCTAAATAATATCGTACTCACATAATTTTAAACGAATTTATTAAAGCTAATTATCATGTCCAAAATGAGAGATCCATATGTCTGTATTTGTTTCTTCTGATGAAAAATATGATGTGTAATACTTCACAATGTCTTATCCACAATGACGAAGGGTTTGAAGAGATGGGCACACAATTGAAACTTCTCACTAACTGTTCAGATGGTGGTTTCTAGTAATGGGTCAAAGACAATGCTATGAAATTATCAAACTAATACATTGTTAAATAGCGTTTTATATAAGATACTCTTAAGTCATCAATGATAAACACAGCTCGGAAGTAGCACGATCAATAAGACAAATTTAATTATTTTAAATCACATTTTTAGTGCTCCTCTAACATGTTGTGAAAAAAGAGGACCAGGCACATAAATTAAAAACAATGGACACATAAAAACAATAATTAAAACAATACCTCTTGCACACTACTAATTAACACAACTGTCCAAATTGTTCGACCAACCTATCACCTGATTGAAAAGAATGTTGCACACCTGTTTAATATGCCATGGGCAATTTTCATATTTTTTAATTACAAGTCGGACCAGGAGAACGCGCCCAGGCCGAGAGATAACGTAACAACTGTACATTTCTCAATGCTATTATTATGTTGTTCAACATACTTAACTTTGCAACTTTTGTTCTTTTATATTCATGACAAAATTTATTTCGTTTTTGATTTGAGATTGTTACTTGTCCATTTTTTCTGCGAAGTAATTCAAGTTTAAGAACTGTTCAACCAGTTCAACATAGTTATATCTTGTGGCAGTGTGCTTACAGTTTTGCAAATCATTATGATTTATATTAAGAAGAAAACTTATAGAAATCCATGTTGTGTTATATAAATTTATGTTGTGTGAGATTTTTGTTAATTGAGAGCGAATAATATGCTGAGTATTGATAATTATTATCATCATCAACATGTTGGTTCCTTGTATATTTTCATAAAGGTGATGCACCAAGTATAACAACGGAGTGGAGATAGTACTTAGAGTGATGGAAATCTGGTCATTCAGAAGTAAAACAAACAACATTTGCAGGATTGGTTGGGCAACTCAAAGTTTCAGTCTTGAATGTTTCATTGTTCTGGCCTTAGTATAATAATAATAATAATATTTCGAATTGTTCTTCACCGGGCTGCTAGCTTGGTTCGTTTTATTTATCATCTAACATGATCGCCACAGAATTAACATTCCTCTAATTATTTCTCTTTTTTCATTTTGTATATTTTGAATTCTAAATATTCCTTCCCGATGCGAGGTTTGAACTCGTCTTTGTTATTTCTTCAGTATTGTCACTCGAGGTAACTCACTTGATTTAGAACTATTTTTTATATAAAATATATCTTAGCATAAACTGTACAAAAAACTTGATCTAAACTTGATATCTTTAAATTATGGTAGTTCCCTTTCTTGGGTTTTATAGTGTATTGTTTTGAATTCAGTTCTCAAGTTTATTTGAAGTTCTTTCAGGCTTTGATTTCTTGAGGAATTTCTAACCATTTGAATTATCATGTGTAAAGCGCTTAAAAATTCAAATAAAATTACCAGAAATATTTGATGTGTTTATGCAATGTTTTGGTTTGTAGGATGAATTTCACTTTGATTTTTATTTATGTGATAGTTCTTATAACATATGATGGGAGAATGAGCTGTGAGATTATGAATTTTTCTCATCCTATTTTAAAAGTTTGTGGAAAGCGTAACATTTTAGTGTTATACACTGTGGCGTGGCTGCTGATATATTTTATTACCCTCAATGTATCCTTCCTTTGAATTTTACTCATTCTGTTGGACTTCTCTATTCTTCTTTGGTGTTTCCTTTTACTTTCCCTAATATATTTTTTAAACGGAAATTACAAGCTGGTACGTGGATAGATTTTTTAATGTATTTTCTCTCCGGAAAAATGTGGAAAAGCTAGAGGAAGAAGGTTGGTCGATTTTTTCCAATATGTATGCAAAATAAATGTGCTGGCACATGAAAATAAATTTAATAGCTTTCTGGAGAAAAAAAGTTCAGAGACAAAGTTATTTCCTTTTATTTGAAGAGAATCCTCTTAAGCTTTAATGAACCTAAAAACACTCTTATTGACATATTTAAAAAAATATACGTATAACCTTGAGCAATTTAAAATTAAAAAAAGAAAAGGGATCGAATCCCCACATTTCTGAGAACTACATATTCAACAGTGAATTGCCAGTCAAAGAAATATATCTTAATCGAATTTTCCAACAACAAAAAAATCACTAACTAAACAAATCTCTCTTAAATTATAAGGTTCTAAATGTTATGAAAATTAAAAATAGAAAGAACAAAAAATATTATATGTATGTAGAATACCATTACAAGTGGATTCTTCTGGAGACCCCTGTCCCCTATGTTTTCAATAGAAACCAAAACACTTCAAGTAATTCAAACTACAGAGGAAAATATAAACACTCTTGAGATACATAAAACCCCACTTGAAAATAATTC